>APFE030692938.1:52713-122422 GCA_000404065.3 Pinus taeda | reverse complement strand
CACCTCTACTATGTGTGGTGGTATAAAAACCAATACCATATAGTTGGCATACATAAAATGGACAATGCCATTCCAGCTCAAACTCAGTAGTTTATATGAATGCACCTTCCATTCAAAGATTCATGATTACAAATATTCTGTTAATTTCCACATCCACCTCTACTATTGGTGATGATCTTCATACTTAATTTAACTGTGCTCATCAACCATGAAAATTTGCCTGAATATAAACCAATACCGTACAGCTGGCAGACATACAATAAAAATGCCACTCCAGCTCTCAGTAGTTTATATGCACCTATCCTTTAATTATTCATAATTACAATAACTCTGTAAAAATTGTCACAAAAAATGTCAGGTATATCAATGGCAATTGAAATTGAGTTTTAATAGTTGAATTACATCAGAATTAATTAATACATTTCAATCTTGTTGCACTTACAGTTCAGGGTAGGAGAGACATCCCTGTTATTTATTACATATGCTTTACATAAATACATTACTAAATTAATATAGAAAGTAAATAAAATTAAACCAAAAATAAACATCTATTCTTAATTAGAAATACAAAACAAAAAAACCATTCAAATAAACTAACATAAATTAATCTTTTTCCAGATCCCTTATAGTGAGGTTTCCACTATCCCTTTTGATACTTAAAAAACCAGGATTGATCATATAACCCAGCTCCTTTAGGCAGTGTGAGGTTTCCACTATCCCTGATACTTAAAAATCCAGGATTGACGTGAGTCTATGCGAGTGCATGTTAATTAAACCAGTCACACCAAAAGGTTCTATCCAATTTTGTTTCCAGCTCCAGCAATTCCGTTCTCTGTTTGAATGTCCATTCTGTCCAAATTTCCATGATAATAATCATTCTGTACAAGTTCCCGTAATTATCTTAAACCAACAAGGTCATTTACGTGACAGCATGCATGAAAAACTTACCATTGAATGAAGTGATCGTAGATAAGCTACAGGCAATATCAAAACAAGCTTAATCACATTTAACACCAGACATACCACTTTCTTGGATTTTCATATTTGTTTAAATACATTGAACAATAATAGTAATTCGCCATAATTATCAAAACTGTCTTCCATTTGACCATTCTTCCATTGTTTCCAATACAACCAAACATCCTAGATGCTACTTTCATCTATCACGATAAGCCCTGCACCCAGCCAAAGTATCCTTCATCTGCCCAGCCAGACAATTCAGGAAACAGACTATGTTGAAAATTTGGAAGATAAAAAATATATAAGTGAACCCACAAGCCCATGTCAACTATACCACATAAAGAGCAACTTTTACCACCATCAATGATGACCGATACAAATATAGATATTACTACAACCAGTTATGTTTTGTGCCGAGCAACCAAACATCCTAGATGCTACTTTCATCTATCACGATGGGCCCTGCAACCAGCCAAAATATCCTTCATCTGCCCAGCCAGACAATTCAGGAAACAGACTAAGTTGAAAATTTGGAAGATAAAAAATATATATAGTGAACCCACAAGCCCACGTCAACTATACCACATGAAGAGCAACTTTTACCGCATTCAATGATGACCGATACCAATATAGATATTACTATAACCAGTTATGTTTTGTGCCGAGCATTTATGAATTTTAACAGATTCAATCTAGACGTGGTCTCTTCCTTCTGAGATTCTGAAAGAATTCATCGACGTCTGCGCATGTAAGAACCCTGGTACCATCGAAAGATCCCTGGAGTAGGATCCATCAACAAAAGGTCAGGTCAGGTCACTCTCCCACACGCAGAAATCTTCGCTTCCAGTTGCATCTAAAAATACTCCATATTCTTATAGCATAAATTAAGGTTTCCCTCACTAATAAGTATCATAGACTACATGTCATCTCCGAAATAGACATGGAAATTCAAACATTTCACAGAAAATGAGCGCAGCGCATGTACCCACAATCTCACCAGCATGTGCAAGGGCAAAAGGAAGACAAGAAAGAAGCAAGGAGAAACTCTTACCAGGAAAGACTGCAGTTCATCCGTCATTTCATTCAAACCATGCAGAAACTCAATCTTACGAACATGATCTAGATTCTGAAAGAGTTCCAGTTCAGCAGCTTCCTGTTGCTGCAACTTTTCTGCTCTTCTCTGTTCGGCAGCATTTTTATATTCCTCTAGAGTGTCACCCTCATCAAGCAAGAAAGAAACCGCTTTGGTTCTATACAAGTCATGACAATTGCTACACCTACAAAGAAGCTTTCGCCAATTCTTCAGAAGAAAAAGAGGTTTCTTCCATTCCAATGAAATGGATGGCTTGTTCACGTCAGCCCTTAGCTTGCATTCTGACTCTTGCACTTGAACATCTGTCTTCTCAGTGTCATGATTTAATGGCAAACCCGAATTGGCTATCAATTTCTGAGGGGTAGTCACATTTTCCAAAGATGGATATCCAGCTTTGGTCATGCAACCTGCAGCTACCTTGTTCTCACTAGCAAGTCCTTCAACTTGATTGGTGTCGCTCAGAGAGACACCAGAAGGTTTCAAAGATAATGCTTTTGACATTCTATTTTCAGCCTCATGACCTGCACAACTGGGTCGCACTGATTGGTCATCATTATCTGGAGCATTACTTGAACAAGGTTGCTTTAATTGATCGCCCCCCTTAGATTTGTTTCTAGTACAAATGAATCTCTCTTCTGGAACAAAACTCTGTCCGTGTGTTATTATTGTTTCTGATGTTTCAAGTTTAGTATCATCTGGAACAAAACTCTGGTCGTGTGTTACTATTGTTTCTGATGTTTCAAGTTTAGTATCATCCTTTTCATTATTCTCTGCCTGCATGTTCTGCTTCTGAATTCCAATTCTCATAGTTGATTCGCCAAGTATGGATGGCACTATAATATTCTGATGATAAGACAGCAAAAATGGGCAATGGCATACACAGTCTTGGCATACAAAATCCTCGTAAATAGGTTCGTCTTCCTCATCCATGGGGACCTGCGGCGTAGTATCCAAAAATAATAGGACCAAAACAATAAGACATGTAAGAATATTTCTTTACAGATTAACGAGGCCTTGCTGAACCCTAAAAGTACAAAAAACACTAGTACAATAGAAAAATTAAATATAGCAATCTACTTGCAGAATTTAATTACGAAGAAGCATACAGTTTAATTGTCAAAAACTAATTGATTACAAAGAAGCATACAGTTTAATAGTCAAAAACTAATAACAAATAGCCGATTGCCCATTTCGATTCAAAGCCAGCATTAACAATGTGTTTAACATGTGTGTGCAAGAACATAGAGTCGTGAGAAAAGTTAGAAAGGGGAAAAGTTTTTGTTAGGGACAAGAAGAAAAGCTTTGTTGGAAATATTATTAACCAGGAACAAATTTGGGACATCCAAATAATTGGGATTATCAAGGAAACCATAGTTCTAGAAAGAATTTGTTGGACGGAGACAAACCAAGTGACAAGACATTAATGGACGTAAAGATAGGTCATCACCGCATCAATGGCGCAGGTTCAAAGTAGAGTCTCAAACCCCATGAGGCATAGAGCTCTTAATTATAAGCTAGGGTTTCACACACCACGCCCCAAAAAAAAGTGCGTATACTTAATCAGCTTCACCAGCATTAAGAGAAAACAAATAGTTCCTGCAATTTAAACAAATGGCAGGACATCAACCTATTTCAAAATACTCAAAACTTATAATATATGCCTGCTCGTAAAGTTTCCATTCATCATAAATGGAGTACAACTTACCTTTTCTGTCGATTCAAGACCCAGATGGTTCTCATGGAACCAGTCTTCACAGATGCAGCATTGTATTATCTCTGGTTGATCTTCTTCATCAGAATCAGGATATGGTTGGTGACAGCTACAGAACAATCCCTTGAAGTTCTGATTGTAGACATTGGCTATATTTTCAGAATCTTTGTCTGCCACAAGTTTACAATGTACACCACCAAACTTAGAGTTTCCACAGTCACATCTAAACTGCCGCTTTGTCCTCAACTCCACCACCTTTCCCATGATCGAAAGAGATATTTATCAGCAACAGCCTCAAATGAATGTCAGCACAGAAGATAAATAAGAAACAAGCGTGTTTTGAGATGGGGTCCTTTACCTGTGTGCCCTTATATAAAAAGAAAATCTAACTACATGCTGCACAATGATCACATCACATGAAAATCAAACAATAAATGTAATATTCACATAAAGAATATGTGGGACAATAGTTAAACGTATCCACAGAACATATGGATCCCCTTTACATCATTTGATGGAACCATTGTATGCAAACTGCCTCTCATAATACAATTTAAAGTCCAATGTGCAGGCCTTAGCCACCAAGGAACAGAGAATATTCTGTCAGGTTGTGGTTTAGTGATTTAAATAGGGCATCACTATGTTAACGATCCAGGTTCAAACACCAATATGCATAAATCCCTTGAATAAATGTTGGTAAGTTGACTCGATCAATATGAATTTTCAAACATTCTCTTCTGAAATCTCATCTTTATATAATGCATCAATTAAATGGATACAAGGAAGCGCCTTTTATTTTTTTAGAATAGTCACGCTCAATTACTATGTTGTTATTGTGTTGGGATCATCAATGTTAGGAGGGAATTGAATGGAATAAATACCCCAGTTTAAAATTTGAACTAAAGAGAGAAAGAAACAGCAGTAGAGATGAAACAAAAGCGTGCTAATTAAAAAAATAAAACAAAAAAAATGTCTAAATATAAGTGTGTTACATGTGAGATACACAAATGCAAAGAAAAGAGAAAATATATAACCACCAAAAAAAATAATACATATGTGAGATACACAAATGCAATATGTATATATAACCACAAGAAAACTCCAGAATGTAGATAAAACATATAGACAGAAGAAAACTCCAGAATGTAAAGTACATGTAGACTTAACATTTTATATGAGAACCTTGACTCAATGAACAAAAAATAATAATTTATACGCAATTCAAAGATGAGATAAAGTGCACTCCTCGAGACCAACTGAAATAAGCTGAGCGCGAGCGCTGGGCGTGACCTGGCCTGCTGCGAGCCTCGGCTCCTCCCGAGCCCCGCCCCCTGCGGGCCCAAAGACTAAGACCCTGCTGCTCGCTGTTCCTGCACCCCGCGGGCCTTCTTGATCCAGATCTAATCGGATCTTAAGATTTCAGCTTCACTTCTGGCTGAAGTGCGACCTATGCTGTGCTGCCCGTGTGGTGGCCGGCATCAAGCCTGATGGAGGCTCAGGGCCACGATCCGCCCTCCAGTCCTGCTGAAGACGCATTCAATCACCTCCTGGCAGGGCTACCTCCGAAAAAGAGAATCGATGCCTCCAAATTCGTCAAGAAGCTAGATGAAATTCCAGAGATCTCCTTGCCTCCGGAGACTCCCATGCAAGTTGCTTTGTCATTGGCGGATCGGGGTCTTATTGGCCAATTCACAGGACTTTGGCCCTCCCCAAAAACTACAGAGCAATGGGTGAACAGGAATTGGGCGCCTTTGATCAGCCAAAGTGTCACCTCTTATTTTCTAGGAAGAGGGTTTTTTCTTTTTGAATTTACCTCCAAAGAAGACAACGACCTGATCTTTCGAAATGGACCGTATTTCATGGGTCCTCAAGGTCTCTACCTGAACAAATGGACCCCGGATTTTGACCCAGCGGTAGACATCCCCAAGGCTGTCCCAATATGGGTTCGACTACCAAATCTGCCGGTCCACTGTTGGAACTGGGAATCTCTGAAACACATCGGCAACTCCCTAGGGAAATTCATAGATCGGGCAAGCAACAAGGATCAGTACGATTGTGCCAGGATATGTGTGGAGGTAGATCTAGAGGAAGGTCTACCAGAAGCAATCAAACTCAGAGTCGGTAGCTGGTCCCATGTGCAGATCTTGGATTATGAACAACTGCCATTCAAATGCTGGAAATGTCACATGTATGGGCACTTCGCGAGAACTTGCCCGACTAACCCAGAGCCAGAGAAAGGAAAAGAAGAGGGATGGAATCAAGTAAAAAGAGCCAGAGCCAATCATAGGGGACAGAAACAGGGTGGACCACTAGGCAAAGGAAACTTTCAGGGTAATGTCCAAAAGCCTCCCACCAAAAAGGTGCAAGAAAACAAATTCATTCTCTTAAGCCAACCGACAGAAGGCAGTCGAGAGGTAGAGAACCAAAAGCCAGAATCCTCAAGGAAAAGCTCAATCCCAGCTTCCCCCAAAGAAGTGGAAAACCTCAAAGTCACAGCCCAAGAGGATGAGGAAGAAGATCCATCGGCCTCTCTCAAAAGACCAAGCCCTAGAGGCATGTACACGGAAGAAGAAGAAGAAGAGCAGCAAACGAAGGAATCAGAAGAGGAAGGAGAAATAGGAGAATCCCACACCCCGGTAAGAAGATCAACAAGAGGCCGGAAAACAGATAGAGAAAAAAGGGAACAAGAGACTTACAAAGAAAAACTCCAGGGAAGCCAGCCAACCTTGGAAAAAATGCTAGCTTCAAAGCCAAAGATATTGAAAAACCCGCCCCAAGGCTCCAAGGGAGCTCATCCGAAATATAAATAATGAAGGTTATCTCCTAGAACTGCAGAGGGATGGCGAGTAAAATGAAAGAAGAAGCCATCAGAAGCCTAATTAGGACAAAAACCCCAGATCTACTTCTTGTCCAGGAGACTAAACTGGAAGACATAGTCTTCCTCCAAACAAGCAAGAAAGTTTGGAATAAAAGCGAAGCAAGAGCAATCTCCGCCCGGGGCGCCTCAGGAGGAATAGGTACTCTCTGGAACCCCAATAAGTTTTCAGTCCTATTAGAGACCAGGGAAACCCATTGGTTGACGCTAAAAATGCAGAACCTGGACACTAAGCTAACGTTCTGGCTCTTCAACGTTTATTCTCCAGTCAACGTTGGGGAAAAAAAAGTATGTTGGGACTCTCTAAGACAGCAAGCAGATCAGACAGACTTGGAGAATATAATAGTTGCTGGCGATTTCAATCTCACCCTTCACCCTTCAGAGAAAAGGCGAAGCAGCACAGTCAGAGACCCGGCTAGAGAATGGGTCGAGGACATAGTGCAAGACTGGGATATGCTGGACATTAAACCCTCCTCAGGTAAGTACTCTTGGACTAATAAAAGATTGGGCCCTGGCCACATCGCCGCCAAGCTAGATAGATTTATAATTCAAAGCTCCTTCCTGTTGCTAGGATTAGAGCCTAGAATGAATATCCTTGCCAACAGCACCTCTGACCATAAGCCCATTATGTTAGAATTGTTAGCTCATCATGATCTGGGCCCTATCCCATTTAGGTTCAGTCCTCTTTGGGTAAAGGAGAATGATTTCATGCAAATAGTCAAAGAATGTTGGAATCATCCGGTCAATGGATCGCCATTCTACATTTGGGAGGAAAAACTCAGAAGAATGAAAAGAGTCCTAAAAAGATGGGCCAAATCGCTGCCCAGCCCAACCACAACAAGGAAATCTATTAAAGCAGCTCTTATTTCTCACCAAACTGATATGGAAAACGCAGCACTTACTAAGGACTCAGTAGAAAAAGAAACCCAACTACAACAACAATATTACAAGGCCTGGTTAGTTGAAGAAGAGTATTGGAGATTGAAATCTCGGAACCTCTGGCTCAAAGCAGGGGATAGGAAAACTGCCTATTTTCATAAGCAAGCCCAGGCAAGGAAATGTTTCAACACTATCTCAGAAATTAAAGAGGAGGGAGACATTCACAAGGACTTCGAGCACATAAAGAGCGCTGCGTTTACTCACTTCCAGATCTTATATAGCGAAGACAAGGACCCAAGTCATTCTCTGGAGATATTGCATAATATACCCTTTGTAATCTCTCAGCGAATCAATGAATTGCTGGAGTCCAAAGTCACAAAAGAGGAGGTGAAAAAGGCGCTCTTCAACATGGATCCGAACAAGGCCCCAGGACCGGATGGTTTCTCAGCTAGATTCCTCCAAGCGTGCTGGCCAATTATTGAAAAAGATCTTCTCAAAATGGTCCAAAAATCCCAAAACACTCAAAATCGGAGGCAGTACAAACTCTGCTTTTTTAGCACTCATACCCAAAGAAAAATGGGCCAACAACTTCAACAGATTCCGGCCAATCTCTCTATGCAATACAGGGTACAAGCTGATCACCAAAGTAATTGCAAACAGATTGAAGTTTATCCTTCCCAAAATAATCCCACAGAATCAAGGAGGTTTCATCTATGGGAGGCAGATCGTGGACAATTTTCTACTGGTCCAGGAAGCAATTCATTCGAGCCAACTCCGTAAAGAACAAGGTATGGTGATCAAACTTGATTTAGCAAATGCTTTTGATCGAGTCAATCATAGCTTTCTATTGAATGTCATGTGCAAGCTAGGTTTTGGTACAAACTTCATTAATTGGATACGGGCTTGCATTTCGGAGCCATGGGTAGCTCCTCTCGTTAACGGAAGAGCCACTGACTTCTTTAAGGGCACGAGAGGACTCAGGCAGGGGTGCCCTCTATCCCCCCTGCTCTTTGTCATACAGGCCTCAGCCCTCAACTTCCTTCTTGATAAAAAGCTGCAGGACCAAGAGATCAATGGACTGCGCATTGCTAGAGGAATCAAAAACATCAATCATGCTTTATTTGCAGATGACACATTGCTGCTTGGTCCTGCCTCTGTTCCTTCTGCTACAAAGTTTAAAGAGGTGCTGGACGAATTTAGTGAAGCTTCAGGCAGTGTGGTCAACAAAAGCAAATGCCATAGTTTCAGCTAGAACACATCGCCTAGGTTGCTATATGCCATATCAAGATGTTTGGGTTTTGAAGCTTCCTCCACCTGGTCAACCTTCAAATATCTGGGACTTCCAATATCTCAAAAGAGATCTACCAGCAAAGATTGGCTTCCACAGTTAGAAAAGTTCAAGGCAAAGACCCAAGCCTAGGGTTACTCCTGGCTGAATGCTGCAGGCAAAACAGTTCTTAACAGCTTGCCCTTATTCCAATTTGCAGGTCTCCTCGCTCCGGCATCTATCCTAAACAGAATGGAGGAATACATAAAGAGATTTTTTTGGAAAGGAGGGAAACAAAATGAAAAAAAAATTCCTCTTGTCAGCTGGGATAGCATATCCAAGCCTCTATGGGAAGGTGGCCTAAATATTAAGAATCTTCGTCAACAAAATGTAGCAATGGCTGCAAAAATAATGTGGAGGATCATCGCCCCTAATCCTGGTTGGGCTCAAAAGGTGATCTGGAAAAGATATTTCAGAGGACCAAGACTAAGATGCCTAAAAAATGTGATCCGCCTGGCTAACTCGACTTTTCTCAAAATTTATGACATGGCCGCATCTCTAATCATCGACCACTCCTTCTGGATTCCAGGCAACGGTAAAAAAATCAATATCTGGTCTGACAGAGTCATGAATAAAGAACCAATTGAAGCCAGAGCCTCCATCAACTCGCTGCGATGTTGGATGGACAGAGAAGGAATGAAATCTCTGTGGGATATTTCTTGCTGGAGCAATCTGATTTGGGCAGGCTGGAAGCAATTAAATGTGTCAGACAACCTGAAAGCTAAGTGGAGCATGCTGTTAGACGTCCTCCAAGGACTGGCTCCCACGCATTTGAAGAAGAGAGACGAGATGGGCTGGGGATCAAACATCAAAGGCTATGCAGTTGCTCAAGGGTACGCCAAACTGATTGAGAAACCCCACGTCCCTCAGAATCCAGCCCCGTGGCAAAGCGTTTGGCGTCAACCCTCATGGCCCAAGGTCGATTTCTTTGCCTGGGCATTCTGTCACGGGAAAATATTAACGTATGACAATCTGCAGAAAAAAGGCTTCCACAGTCCTTCCATGTGCCCACTGTGTAATGAAAGCGTTGAGACTGTAAATCACATGCTGCTTGAATGTAATTTCTCCAGGCAAATTTGGTCCCAATTCACTCACGAGTTAGATCCAAATTTCGCTGTCCCTGGCTCCTCTTACGATCTTTTCGCTGAATGGTCAAACAGATTCCCAGGTCCTCCCCCCAAAAATCTGATTATCAAAGCAACTTGGGCTGTCCTCCCAAAAATCATCTGTTGGCAGCTGTGGATAGAGCGAAACAAAAGAATCTTTAGAGACACAAAGCAAAATCACAAAGCCCTGGAAGCCAAGATAAAAAGCCATATAAAGGAATGCCTAATGGATATAAAAGATGACAGCAATCTCAAACAGCAGGACATAGCTTGGGGATCACAGCTTGAACTACCATTTCAGCCAGCAGACAAAAAAGTCCCCACCCTCAAAGAATGGCAAATAAGAAAATCTGAGAATGACTTTCAAGAGTGGCTAAAAGCGCAAGCAAGACACTTCCTTTTCTTTGACGGAGCTGCTAAGGGAAATCCGGGCAAAGCAGGTGCAGGAGGCGTTGTCCTAAACCAATCCGGGGAAAAATTCACTCCTACGCCTGAAGACTAGATTACACTACCAGTATCCAAGCTGAAGCCTTGGCCCTATTCCAAGGTCTCAAGATCCTCAAAGATCTGGACATAAAGGAAGCAATCGCCATAGGTGACTCACAAGTCATTATAAATGCAATGATCTCCAACACCCCTGTACAGGACCTCAACCTTGCAAGGCTGATTATCAGGACCAAAGATATGGAAAAAAGCTTTCAGGATCTGAAATACTACCACGTGCTAAGAATCCACAATAAAAAGGTGGACATCGAAGCCAATAAAGCTGTCCTTCTTTCTGCTGGGACCAAAAAGAAATAGGATGAAGAATCATGGGAGCCCATTCCGTAATTAATCTGCTGTCATGATTTATTGCCTGCTCCTAAACCAATTTGTTTGTATTTTGAAGTGGGGGAAAATTGCTGAAACCATCTCAGTAGGGGTCTATCTTAGGAAGAAAACTGTAAGCTGCAGCTTCATTTTCAGCAAAGAAATGCAGCAGGACAAAGAAGCTCAAAGTGTAATCAGAATTTGGCATTTTGCCTAAGATTAATATAAAGCACCATAACAGTTCCTGTTAAAAAAATAAAAAATAAAAATAAAAAAAGTGCACTCCTCGAGAGAAATTATGAACCCATATATAAGTTGACTAGATTAACCTTAACTATGATCTAGTATTACAATAAATAAATATAAATTAATCTTACCCACGTACAAAAATGAAATAAAATAGATCCATCATCATAGCCACATGTGAAGATAGCTCCATTCTCAAAGTGTTACATTATAATGTGTATCATCTTTTATTTTATAAGTAGATATTGTGTTTCTATACTTTAACGATGCCATTGTTTCTTTTCATTATTTCATACTCTTTATCTGCTGGTTGTCTTTTTCTCATTTCATATTTTTAAGTTTCACTTACACAAAGACAGTGAGACACTGCATTGACTATTAAACGTGCATTTGATATTATTACTTAAATATTCTTTTTCTGAATTAAAAAGTTTATTTCTGGTTTATTAATTCATCCATTACAAGTAATCACAATTATTTGGTTTTAAGCTATACAGAAAAAGATAAAGTAAAATCCAAATTCAGTATTTCTAACATTTCCAGGTCATGATGACTTCAATGCAAAATGATACTTCTGTTCAGCTTCAATCATTTTCTGTCGTGCGTCTTATATTCATCATTTTGGGTTAGAAGTGTTCTGGTGGCTTTTGTGCTTGCATTAATATTAGAGAAAATGTTTTGTATTGCGTGGTAGTGTTAAAATAAGGGATTCACTTCGTAAAAACAAATAAATTAAAAATTATGGTGGCAAAAGTAAGCTTTTCTAAGTCTTATGACAAGGTTAATTAGCTCCACTTGAAGTTGAAGATTATTTATTTATAATTTTGCATTCCTTTTATGAAGCAGGTAATGAGTTATGCCTTATTCGTTTCCTTCTCCATTCTAGTTGATTGATCCATCAAGTTCTTTAGACCGGAAAGTAATCTAAGGCAAGGTTGCTCTCTTTCCTCTTTATTATTCCTCATTGTAGCAGAAGGTTTAAACGAACCTTTGACAAGGTTAATTAGCTCCACTTGAAATTGAAGATTATTTATTTATAATTTTGCATTTCTTTTATGAATCAGGTAATGAATTATGCCTTATTCGTTTCCTTCTCTATTCTAGTTGATTGATCCATCAAGTTTTTTAGACCTGAAAGTAATCTAAGGCAAGGTTGCTCTCTTTCCTCTATTATTCCTCATTGTAGCAGACGGTTTAAACAAACCTTTGAAAAGGCACTGAGAAAAGGAAATTTTAAATAAAACAAAGTTGGAAACATTTGCTCTTTCACACTCGGTTTTTTGAGGTGGCGTATGATTTTCTATGATGGATCGAAGAGTTAAGTGGTTGGAGTTCAGGAAATCTCGGATCCATATTATCTTGCTATAGCCTATAGGCATGCAAGTACATATAAAACTATCTTCAGTCTCCTTTATGGACATATCTAAAGAAGATAAAGATTTTATGATATTTATTTTTCCATGCCAGCAAATTTAGTAGGGAATGGATCAAAAACTTGGGATTATAAAAAAACAAACTATTAAGGGTTGATTTTAAATGTGGAAAAAAGAAAAAATTATGGTGAAGTATTGATGGAAGACTGTTTTTTGTAAAATCAATGTTAAAAGCAATTTTTATTTATTGAATATCAGAAGAATAGATGCCAATAAAATAAAGAGACTTAGTTTCAAATTCATTCGATCAAACAACACAAAGATAAAAAAGTATCCCCTTAGTAAAATGGAAAAGTCTAACAATTCCAAAAACTTAGTAAAGTGGAAAAGACTAACAATTCTAAGAGCTTTAAGAAATTGGAACTCAAAGACAAATTTCTCCTCTAAAATGCTAGAGACCAAAATGTTTGGAGAACCGTACAAGGGCAAGGGGCAAAGGTTGTGGTGTCTGGGAAGGAAAGAAAAGTATATATCCCCAAACTATGTAAGAATGAATTTGAAATCCTTCAAAAATATCTCATTATATTTTTGTTCCATGGAAAGCAATGCTATTAGCTTTTCCCTTAGTTGGTGATTGGTGATTGTGGAATGTTAGACCAGGAAACAAGGTGAGGATGCATATGGATGGTAATGGAGATTATTATAAGCTTTCATGGCATATTATTCAATTGCTAAGGAACAGTATGTGTATATTGCTAATTTGAGACTCTTATATTACTAAAGTTAAATCCAATTTGTACATATAAAAATTGAAGAAGATAGCTTGATGTGGTCTTTGAATTATTTAGGTTCCTATACTCTTCATGAAAGAACTAAGATACAAGAGAGCCTCAAAGGAATCAATGATGGAAAAAGGTAAGGAATTTCAAGTGCCCCATGAATCTCACATTTTCACATTGATAGTGAGCAAGAAAAGTCATGACTTGGGACACACTTCAAATAAAAAGAATCAATGATGGAAAAAGTATGGAATTTCAAGTTCTCCCATAAATCTCACATTTTCACTTGGTTAATAGTGAGCAATAAAAGTCATGACTTGAGACACACTTTAAATAAAAAGAACACCAGTGGGCCTAAATGGTGCAATATGTGCATAGTAAGTAATGAAACTATCATTTTAGTGTAATATGGTTTTGCAACTCAAGTTTGGAAAGAGTTGGAGAGTTTTACAAGGTTAAAGGATGCATGGTCAAGAGATTTTAGTGAAGAAGCTCTCAAAAGATGGGTGGAAAATGCTACTACAAATAATTAGCCATTATTGTTACTTAGGCTATTTAAACTTTAGATAACAAAAAATACCGAGATTTTTAACAATGAGGAGATTACACCCCTCACTTATGCAATTTGAAGCTTAAACATCTTTGCAACTTATAAACAAATAAAATCTTCCAAGCCTTGGAAATTGATTTGCAAAGACTTAACCAATAAATCAAGTTCTTGGGCTTTTTGAATAAGCCCTCCCAAAGTGACACTTAAAAAAGTGGAGCAAGAGATATGGTGTATCTCTTCTAATATTCATGTACCAAAATTTAACTTGTGATTAGGGAATAGCACAAACAATCTAACAAGGCTCCTGGCACTAAAGTTAAGCCTCACACTTGCAACTAAGCATGGTTAATCAAAACTGCAAAACAAATTTCTAAAAACCCCTGCTAGGAAGTAAATTATTTATAATATATATAAAGGGACTTCACTTTACAGCCATTATACAAGCTAGCGTTTCACAAATCTCATTCAATAATATATGGAGAGAATGCAATCAATTAGTATAGTCTCTGTCAAGGTAGGGATTACAGTTGGATCAAGGTATGGCTGATTATGCAGACTAAAAACGGGCGTAACATGGAATATGGACCTCTTACCTTCTTATAGAGCAATTACAGTGATTATCATGTATAGTCAATGATGATTGAAGACATTTACAGAATTTTTGGTATACGCCTTTTTGCGGATAAAAATAGTGGGGTTTTCTCTGTTCTTATTTTTTAAAGGAACAGAAAGCTCCTGGGACTAAAAGTACGTGGTCTGCATAAGAAGAACGTTTCTTCAGTGAGTAGATGCCGAGGCATCTTTGAAATAGCAAGTGCATAGTGAATGGTCCTGAATAACCCCTGTGAGATCAAACCTACAGCAAAGACGAGCAAGAACCCCACTAGATAAGGCCTTAGCCTGACCTAACCCGATGCAACGAAACAAATACCCAGTTCAAAAATAAAATAAAATATAAAATAAAAATATGCATCTTTCTTTCAATGCAGTTGATCTATCTTCCCTCCTTAGTAAACTAGGTCATGACATTGTTGAATTAGATTTAACTATAAAGGAAATTGGCCAGTTGTCGGTGGGAATTAAACCACTGACTGCAGCAACTCCACTAGTAATTCCAAACCCCACCTGCCCTTGAAAAAATTGAATGGATAAATTGAAAAAGGAATATAGCTAGAAGAAATACCTGGTGGTCTTCATGACAGTTTTCGCAGCAGGCATTGCATATGCCTGCATTGCCGGCAGGAGTGCAGGTAAGGCAGGAGAAGAGTGCCTGTCTCTTGAGGTAGCCTTGTGGGTATGTGCATTCCGTCCCTTCATCCCCTCCCAGCGCTAAATCGGCTTCCTGCATGCATTAAAAACCAAGCATTACTTACTCATTGCTCGATTGGTTAAACGAGTGCCTAAATTTTCATGCAGAAATGAGAAGGGTACCAATTCCTCCAGTTCCTCGGCTTCCATTTCCTCCATATACTGTTGCATGGTAGTGACTTCCCCTTTTTCGTCATCAAAAATGTCTCCCATTGTTACAGCGAGCGAAACACTTCAGCCTTGATCGAAATCGAAATGCAAATGCTTAATGCATTTTAGGTTGACAGCAATCTATTTAAAAAGGCTCTTCCCACCCGGATAAACTTTTCTTCCCGCCATTTTAACAGTGTCACTGATTACCGCCCGTCTTCCGGACTTGAATTGATTCGCCGGGGGTCCTTTTCCATTTTTTTACAAAACTTATAAGACTACAAGATTTAATTGAAACTGGATCGAAATTTTCAAAGACATGTATTTTTAAGGAAATACGTTTTTCTTGCCCCTTCCCCTTCTTTTTTTGTATGTCGTATTGTATGGGAGTGTCTTTTATCCCACTAAGTGTTACTCCACGGTTGTTGCAAGACTTGGAATATGCCATGATCCATGTGTCATGGAAATAGTCATCGAAATACCCAGAGAGATAGTGGTTGAGTGGTGATAAATATGTTTGTGTTTTCTACCTCCTCCTTTTCTTGAACTCACAATGTGTATTAATAATCGTTTTATGTAATAAAAATTTGAATATATATTGGTTCATATCTTGAGATAGTTTTACTAGTATAAAATTATCTATTTTATTTATTTTTATTTTATTTTTATTTTTATTTTTCTATTGAGAATCCTTGCATTCATTTTGAAAAGATTTTGCAAAATGACGGTTGTGGATGGAAGAGTGTGTATGAGGAAAAAGAGTATTGTTTTGCTCCTTGCATGATAGAAATATATTGTCCCCTTTGTTTTGACAAGTTAGGTGATTCTAAGTATGGTTATGAGGCCTTAAAGCAAATATTTAAGCATGATATTTTAACATTTAACTACCAAATAGGCAAGAAAGCAGTGATAAAATTAGCAAATTGTTCTCAGTGTCCAACATTTCAAAATAAGGGAGTGAGTGACTATCACAAACACTACTTGGCACAACATAAGCCAATGTCCTTATTTTTACAACTTAACTCATTGAAATTATCTAACCACAACAATGACATGGCATGTGTCTATTACACTGACTAATAGTAATCATGGCCATCACATAAACAAATCAAATACCATGATGAGTACATTAGATATATAGTGAGAATCTAAGTACTGGGGGAAACCCACTCTACAACAACCATGTCCATTATCTCAAAAGATTGCAAATCAACAATATGATTAGTCTAATTGAATACTTCACAATCTATGCTTGTATGTCATGTCTTGTATCTAACTTTATTCACTATATGTAACACACCCCCTACTATCCCTAGCCCCAACTAAGGTTATTAGGAGGCAAATACTGAGATGACCCGATCTCCAAGGTTAAGTTATGCAAATGGGGCCTAAATTTTTTGCCCTTTTTTTTACTCTCTCAAAACTAAAAACGGATGACATTGTTGCACCCTTCTCACTGACCTTTATAGCGATATAAAATTTTGTTGCATTGCAATCCCTGGATCAAAAGATATGGCCATTCAATTAGCACCACTTCATCAACCTGCCACGTGGCTATCCCAGTTGGCCACCTCACTGCCACATGGCAGTGTTTCCTTAATTGTCGATCGATTCATACTAGTCATGTAATAACCCCATTATCCAGCTGGTGTCACCCAATCCTTAACACATATGTGATATATGAAAGGTATTGTGGGTGCGAGTCCCTTGAAGACCACATCACCTCATAAATATTCTTCTCGGAAATAACTCATGTCACCCCTTGTTGTTTCCTCTAGGAATGATCCTTTCGAGATTACGTGGAACCCTAACAATCCCTTGTCCACCGAGAAATGCACACTCGGCCCCACTCCTACCAAGGCATCCCAGAGTTTAAATCTCGGGATTTACTCACATAGTCCCTCATTCTTTCTTCCTAGGCATCCCAAATTTTAAATCTCGAGATTTACTCACATAGTCCCTCATTGTTTCTTCTAAGGACAAAACGTCAGGTGACGTCATCACCTCATTTCGCTAGGGTGACGTCCCTCTCTGCATGGTTCCACCCAATGTGTGTCACGTACTACTTGGATCCAAGCTACATGGACCCCAACACCCTAAAAATTGGTTAATACGCATTCCATTATCTAGACACTGCGTGGCCTAGAGAGCATTTCATCTACCACAATAGGCGTGGATCCCACTTAGTCCTTTGAGGCTCGATAAAATAAATTTTCCACTTTGCAAGGTCTTTCATGCCTTCCATACTAAATCGCCCCATCAGTCGAATCATCTTGGGAGAAAAATCTCAGAAGACTTCACTTGGGCTTCCTTCGAAAATCGTCAGGGAACAAAGTCCCGAGACACGTGAATGAGTTTAAGGGTAGGATATCTGATGGCTAGGATCTTCCCCACCTCGAAACATAAAACCACTCATCGAACAGCCCCACCTACCAAGTCATCTCACAAATAAAATCTTAGAGGTTACTCTTGAAGCTCCCATTTAAATCTTTGGGATTATTCAACGACCATGACCTCTCGTTCATTGATGACCTGAATTCCTCTTGCCTGAGCATATGGTTGATGTACCCTAACATATGGATTATGGAGCTCTGACCTTCTAGCTCCTTTATGTCCTGAACTCTAGCCTGCGACACTTATAGTGAATGGTTTGAGAACCATTCCCCACGTACAGGCTCAGTTATGGTGGTTATATTCACATGGGTCTATTGAGACTTAGCGCCTGACACTTTAAGCATCAAAGCTCAGCCTCGCTTGATCATTATGCACAATAGATTGAATTTGGTTGTTTTCAAGGGACTCTTTCCTTAGTGCATACACACACACAAATGTTACGCCTCCCTAAGTTGAGATTTGTAAACCAGGGCCCACTAGTCTTCTCATTTTCATGCGATCAACTAATTAATTAGCATAGGTTATCTACCTCTTCACACATTGGTCATATAAACCAACCCACAAACTTAGGATAATTATAGGAATAGAACATCTTTGAAAGGCATTCTAAAGCATTTCTATGCAGGAATTCCACGTTCCTTATTATTAACATGTGTTAGTCTTTAACACGATGACCAGATATACCAACAAGTCTGCATAAGTAATTGTCCATTAATAGATATTTCTATCTCTTCATGCTATAGCAGTCTTAAGCTAATTCGAGCTTAGAGTATTCGCATAAACAACCATTTCATACATCTTTACAAAAAACATTAGCATTCCTCATTCATGCAACCCACAACACTCCTCATAGTTAACGTATCATTGATTCGGCACAATCACCATATATATGATAATTTCATATACAAAGACATAATAGTATACTTATCTTATAAAATATATGGCAACTGAGAGTGAGACTCTAACTCTCCACCCAACCATAGATAAGCTACAAACATTTTCACTTGCAGTTATCACCCTTGAGCCAGATTCTAGTGCTTGAGGTGGAGTGCTTCTGAGACGAACTTCAACTAATATAAGCAGCTGAAGCAGGATGTTGTAAGGCCACTCTGCCTTCACCCTCCAGCCACACGCGCTTCCGCTTAATCTTTTATGATTCTTTAGACAAAATCAAGATCCATGCCAGGTTATAATAATACAGGGAGTCTCATCTCACTTTTAGGAGAAGAGAGACCACATTAAGGGAAGGTTCATCAATGGATAAGCTACTGATAGGTTAAAAAAACACTTCTACAAGTGGTTCGTCAATCAGTCAAGCACCAGAGTTTCAGCCCAAGGCAACTCCTAGTGATTCATCAACCCTCACAGACACTTGAGTGTCTCTTCTTAGTCCAGTAGGTTCATCAAGCCATGATCTCATAGTGGGTTATTCAACCTTGCAAGCAAGCCATTGCTCTTTATAATGCTTTCACCCATCAAGCCTCTGTGAGGGTTCTTCAACTGGATTAATCTCTCGAGAGTTTAAAAATTACGAATTATGATCGTTTCCTTCTTTGTGCTCTCA
The DNA here is from genome assembly GCA_000404065.3 of Pinus taeda. NCBI lineage: Eukaryota > Viridiplantae > Streptophyta > Pinopsida > Pinales > Pinaceae > Pinus > Pinus taeda. Next base: position 103,297 of record APFE030692938.1, on the reverse strand, counting down.
CCTCCGCCCTTAGAGGAAATTTTCTTACAGTATTGTTCACTATACATTCTCTTTCATTGCCTCCATGCACACTAGAATGAAAGAGTGTGTTGTCTTTTTTCTTTGTTGTGTATTTATATGCATATATGCATGGGAGTGTGTGCCATTCAAAACGGACTAATTGTTTGTCTTCTCCCCAACTCCATGCAAGTCAATTGCCCCGGACAACGCAACCCATGATGCCTTTAAGTTTTTTTCCTTTTCTTGCCTGTTGTTGGAGATAAGGAACACCTAGGCTTGTACTTCCTTCTTTTAGTTAATCTATGACTCAATCAACCCATTTAAAACCACTCAACCAACCATAACTGGTATTTAAAAAAATCCATTCCTCAAGCAATATGGACTACATGTCCCTTGTCTGAACCTTTTAAATAATCACAATTATTTACAATAAGCGAAATATTAACTAGGGGATGTCACACTATCCATGGGGACAATGTTACACTCTAGCATATGTAATAAATGATTTAGCACCTAAGTCAATATGATACATTGACCAAAGTTGTTGGGTATGTGTTATCTTCTTTGCACAAGTAGTCTTGTGCATGATAAGTTGCATTCAACATAGTGAGTGGGTCAATGGGGGGAAACAACCCCCCTATTAGGGTAGAGGGAATATTATAGGTGGTGCACAATGAGACGTCTAAACCTATGTTGATTCCATCACTGGGTAAATATGTGTACTATATCTCATTTATAGATGGCTTCTCAAGGAATACATGGATTTATTTCCTCGAGAAGAAGTATGAATTCGCTAACAAATTTAAAGGCTTTAGGGCTCTTGTAGAAAATCAAATAAAGAATATAATTAAGGTATTAAGGATAGAGAATGGTGGAGAATTATATAGGAATGGATTCGAGGGATTCTGTAAAAAGTGTGGTATAGCAAGGCAGAAGACTACTCCATACACACCTCAACATAATGGATTTGTAGAAAGGATAAACAAAATTCAATGTAAAAATCAAGGAGTGTGCTTATTAGTGTTAATTTAAGACAATAATTATGGGCAGAGGCAGTGGATACTGCATGTTATTGGAAACAATGTTAATACTGACAAGGGGGTGAATCAATATTAAGGCTAATTTTAACTTTTATGCCAATTTATTTTTCATTCAAACTTGGCAACCATCCATATGAGAGAAACCATTAACAAACCATAACAGAAACCATATCAACCCATACAAACATACACATCATGAGAAACAAACACACGAGACAAGAAGGTTTTACGTGGAAACCCTTTTGGGAAAAAATCACCAAATCTTATTATTGTTATTGATGTAAAATAAGAGCACCTACTCTATTACATCAATCAGTTTGTGAGCCACCACTCATGGGAAGCACCAACTCCCTTTGATTGTTTGCTAGCACCCACTAGTAGGAAGCACCAACTCCCTCCTTCCATAGACACATGTTCAACTTACCAAAAGCAACATGTGAAGCACCAACTACATGGATTTGTTGCAAGGACCAACTTGCAGGAGGAACCAACCCCCAAGCCTTCTCAAGCACCCACTAGATATGGAAGCACCAACTTCCTGTATGAAGTCTCCAACCCACACTCGATAAGGAACTCAATGTTCTATGTATATGGCAGCCACTCTGCCTGATATCAACTCTGTTCTCTGCTCACTCTGCAACAGCTCACTGCTCTGCTCAATAGTAGTTGCTCATTACAACCCACACAACATTTTTTTCTCTACTCTTCATCAGCATACACTCGATTCTCGGTCTTCTATTCCTTAGGCTCTCTCAGCCTCTCACACCACAACACCACACTGCTCTCGGCCCTCTGATCTCACAACATACATTTAGTTCTTGGCCTCTCACACAACACAGACTACTCAACCTTCTTCCTCTGCATAGACACCTTTGACATCTTCTCATATAGCAGCACAACCTATCACAAGGTCTCTTTCTTTTGCTCAGGCACTCTCAGCCATTCCTTGCATAACATATTCGCTTTGCCTCACATAGAGCACTACACATACACATGCACATAGCTCTCTACACAACTCTCTCACAATAATGTCGTTTCCCCCCAAATTTGCTTAATGTACTCCTGTGTTTTGTTCCTCTGTTGCAAATTGGTCGATATTGCCCATCCCTCTGCCATTCACGTTGCCCAAGTGTGTACTCCTGCATGGCTATCCATCCTACTGTTGTGTCTGACTTGGCCACTGTTGCCTCATTAACCATTGAGAATGGGCATCTGAGTGATCTCCATACTGAAAATTAATTCTCAGTCCAATTGCACACTTCAACTAGGATCTCCATGCTTATCCATGACCCACGAAGTTTGACTATACTCCAGTATGGCTCTCTGCACTTCATTTAATTCACTAAGACGTGCATGGGAAGATTAGGGATGGATTTCTTTCAGCTCAAGACAGGTCTGACGCTCTTCCTTGCGAGTCATGGTCCTCGCTATCTTGTCCCAACGATCTTTGTCTCTGTATCTTACCTCCCACAATCACCATTGACTCCATTGACCAACTCCTCTGCAGGATCGTGGTCCTTGTTGATGACTCGTCCATTTGCCATACAATTTTGTCCTTTCATTTCAGAGCTTTTACACCATAGTGCAAATTCGGAGCTCGGAGCCACAACTTATCGAAACTTTTATTAAAAAAATGTTACGAAATCACAGTGTTCTGAAGTGACTTTAGCCTCTCTTATGCTAAGCTCTTGTCATTTGTTCTTCCACCATGGGACCGGGAGTTGTGACCAGTGGCTTCATATACCACTATAGTGTTATATCGAAGCCCCTTCATATCATAACTTTTATTGAAAAGACGTTATGAAATCACAAACAACCGATTGGCTTTTAGCTCCCTCTACTTAGCCTATTATCACATTTCCTCCATGGGACTGGGTGTCGTAACCATTGACCTAACATTAAGGTGTTAAGGCCTTCAGACTCTTATCAGGGGCCTACCTCCCTATATTATAGCTCTCGCCCTTGGTTCTTTGGAACTCCCTCGACCATGTGCCACTTAATCTTGGAAGCTCCCTCCATCGTAATTTTTATCCTAAACACATTTTCAAAGGAGTTTTGAAATCTTTGACCTTCGATATACCCCACAACACTTTAGGTGTTAGGCATGCTTTGCGCCCTTAGTTTTATTGGTTTCCTTCGACGAAACGCCAAACGATATCGAAGCCCCTTTTATCGGATCAAAACTTTTCCATAAAACAATTACACATGAGTTACAAATACTCCAACCTCCAAAATTTTGACCTCCAAGATGATGTCATATGTCATCAACTCCACATGGCACCTCCTTATGGGTGACACATGTCACACAAATTTTCCCCATTAGGCTACACAAAATGCATAAACTTACTTCCACGTTTCCTCAGTACGATCACATCATGTTGACGTCATCTACCTTGTCATCTTCTCAAGGTCAATCACCTACTGTCATGCATCTTATTGGAGGAGAAAGAAAGGGTCCCTTGGTCATTTGGTTTTTCTTTGAAATCCATTATAAATCTTAGCTCCTCGCAACCTCATATCTTGTAAAGAATTCAATAGTTAATAACTTATGAGGTTTCGAGGTTTTGAAATATCTAGGCTTCCATATCCACCTGCTTCGAGGTTCGACCTTTGATATTTTGGCGTTCCAAAATTTTGCCTGCTGCCTTGGATCCATGCCATCTTGGGTCCCTTTTTAAGTAAACCTCTGTGGTGCTGATGTTCTGACCTTTCGAGGTCCCGAGGCTCTGACCTCTGATATGCTTCCTGCTTCGTCCTTATGATATCAAGTCTCGAAATTTGTCCTTGTTGCCCTGGTATATGATCAAAACTTTCTTAAAGGGGAATTGCATTATGGTTACAAAGTTCCAAGGTCCCGAGGTTCTAAGCCTTTTGAAGTTTTGAGGTTCGGGTATGACCTGCTCAGTCCTTCTGATATCAGGTTCCAATGCTCTGAGCCTTCCGATATCGAGTTTCGATAATCGGCTCCCAAAACTCCAACCCTTCAAAATTTTGACCTCCTGAGGTCCTGATATGCCAACCTGCTCCGATATTTCAACCTACTTAGGACTAACTTCGATAGTCAATAACTTTTGATCCCGATGGCCATTCATGGACTTCCACATACAGTTGGAAAGCTATTTCAGAGCACTTTCTAGTGGAGAATGTCTAATGTAGTCATTGATCCCATTTTCTATCTGAAAAATGGTTTCAAACTCTCTGCTATTCTTTCCACCTTGCTCTTCTTCTTTTGCCTAGAACCTGCTCTTCAAAGGTATTTTTCAAGGTTCCACATATCATTGGAGATATCTTTCAGAGCACTAACGAATTGTTCCATCTCCAAGAGTATTTGAGTTGAGCTCCTGAGGTAGACCCTCCTCCAAAGTCTGTGTAACACCCTCCTCCCACATCTACCTAAGCAACTGGCCAGTTGAGGTAAACATGCGACTAGAGGCCACTATGATAAGACTCAACCTCCTAGGTAACCTTAAGGAAATGGAGTCAACAAAACAAGACCTTACAAACCTCCCTCAGGTGCTTTAGGACCCCCAAGAGTTAATCCACCACTCTAAGTGCCTAACCCCTGAGTTAATCTAACATTTCAATGAACTAAACCCAGAGTCACTCCCATGACAAGGAATGCACGTGACTGGAACCCTATAGTCTCTCCCACAATATTTGCAAGGGAGAGACTGCAATCTTTTTCAACCAGTTCTATGCCAAAGACTACGAGATTTAAGCCACTTTTTAAGGGCTAGTCTCCAAACCAATGACTAGAACTTGATGAGACCTTCAAAGACAATAAATGACACCAAGGCAAAGCCTCTAACACAAAACTTGATCAAGGGCTTAACTTAACCAAGCATAACCATGACAGACATTTTGTCAAACACTTAGTAAATATGTAGCCTAAAGGTGTAAATAACATATATGAACATAGGGGTCTCATACTTATATGAGATTCGCCATGAAGCATTGATGTATCAACATATTAAATGTCATTCCATCCATTAGGTCATAGATACATTGTTCAATCATTTACAAGTAAAAACATGATGAGAGCCATACATAGTTGTTGTCATAAAACATATACATAACCAACATAATAGGGACAAAAATATCAATGAAATCATAGCCATATACACCACATATAATACATCATAATACTCATAGAAATACCATGAGAAATAACCTTTCATTAATGATGCAAAATCCAAACCCGGGATGGGACTTCCACGTTCCACTCGATCGTAGAATGGCTGAGCCAAATCTCTCTTCATCCATTCACCCTCGTACTATATTCCAAGCATGAATGTGGGATCTCATAGAACACATCAACCAAAACTCAACTAGAACTTCCAGAGGCCATCCACCTTAGCCCATCAAGCAGTGATTCCACCTCATAGTCGGACATCACTCAACCATCATTAGATTGGTCTCCATCCAAGCCTTCCAGGGTTCCCAGAGCATTTGTCCAATCAAGGCTTCCAGGACTAGTAACCTAACCCACAACTTATACTGGGGATCTAGAGCATTTTTTCAACTAGGGCTTCCAGGACTAGTAACTCAACCCACCAAAGGCTTCCAGAGCGTTTTTCCAACCAAGGTTTCCAGGACTAGTAACTCAATCCAAGTTGTTACAGGGCTTCTAGAGCGTTTGTCCAACTAGAGATTCCATAACTAGTAACTCAACCCAAGCTAAGGAAATATGAGAACCAACCAGAAGAAAACAATGGAAGTAAACCCACAATCACCATGGCTATCCAAGAAATAGCAAGGCTAGGCAATCCACTGTCAATCCCGGGCATCCTCCATGCCAATGATAGATCACAACCAATAATCCACATGCATATGTCATGCATTCCAAAAATAATGAAGGAAACATACATGCAACTCGATACTTGCAAGAAAATATGATGTAGTTGTTGATCTAGATGCCCTCTTATGCTTTCCTCCTCTTCCTTTGCCTTCTTGCTCCAAAAATCCAAGTATTCCACACTCTCCAAGAGTGCTCTAAGAAAACACCTCAAAATGCATAGACGTACACCCGATATACAATACAACTCATACATTTATACTTGATGTATAATGCCACACAATACATGTACCTACACCTGGCATACAACACAACAAAATACTTGTACTACACAAAGTACAACACAAGGAATACACATGTCATGATATCACGACTAAAGATTGCACATACATGGTACCGCATGCCCACAGCACATCATGTGCGACATGCACATAATACCACACGTACACCCATACCATATGTACAACATGTACATTGCACCACCTGCACACAACGCCACTTGTACCACATGTACACGGCACCACATGCTCACAACACCACTTGTACAATCATGCACAAAACACCATATGTACAACATGCACGCAATGCCATATGTACATAGCATTGCATATACAACATGCACACAACACCGCATATCCATCATGTACATAGCATCGTCTATACCTAGCACTGCATATGCAACATTCACACAACACTATTTGTACCACCCTATACATAACATTGCATAAAAAACATGTACACACACTATATATACACAACACCACATGCACACAATCATCACAGATGCAACATGTACAACATATACAACATATGCACAATAATAGCACCACAGATCCAAACCACATTGTCTCTACTAGGTAACCTTGCTTCTAGTGTCCCTCTGTCATCCATGCTTATCCTAGCATGCCACGAACCACATGAATTTCATTATGTTGATGCATCCATTGGTGTAACATGTCCATAACATAGACATCATATAATCACATAATATCAACTCATAACCATATGATATTGACCTTGTATATTTTTCATGACTACTCTTCTCAATTGATTCCTTGTAAGACCACGAACCTAATATGATATTGACCTTGTATATTTGTCATGACTACTCTTCTCAATTGATTCCTTGTAAGACCACGAACCTCTTCATGACATTTGCCTACGTAAGCAATCATTCCTCCACCAGAATGATCCCTGACAACCTTGTCAAACAGTGACATAGATAGATAGATACATACATATATAATCATTGACATAAAGCAATCGACAACGACATACTTACATACATGTATACATATATAAACATCATCATAATCATGACCATAACATAATTACCAGATAACATAAGGTCTAGGTTAAGAGAACTTCCTTTATTCATGCACAACATTTAGAACAATTGTTCCTAGCATAACCAAGGCATCTGAAACCTCAAATCCATTTACTTTACCTTTTCTAGTTACCATTCTCATGTCTGTACTGCCACCGTCCATTTACCACAATGGACCCAACCAGTCCAACTGACTATCATAGTCTTACATTCCGTTGTGCTTACTTGAGCGTCATCCGTGTCTTATATTATCAGTCAGGTACCACACAGCTCTCCCCGAGCTCCATTAAATTTCCTCTTTCCCAAATATTTCCCAAGACTCAAAACATAAAAGGCAATCCAAGAAACAAACAAGAAGAAAACCATGGAAAACCACAACAATATGACACCACAAACAAAGTGGTATGGCCATCCACTAGACATAATCAAAATTGCCATTCAAGTGTAACAACTGTAAAAGACCAAAACACAAGACTAACAACAAACACCATGACGCAATCCCCATGGTTCCCAAGGAAATCTCAACCCAAGCCTTCTTCATAATTTCATGGTAGCTTCCTTGCCATGCAATCCCTTGCATCATATTTCCATAAACACATAACTATCAGTGCATAAATAAACATAATGACATATTAGTTACCTTACCTTGTTGTGTTAAACACGTTGCTTGCAACTGAACACATCCACGCCATCTCTTTAGGGACTCCAATTCCCTTGACACATCCACCTGCAACAATTGACTGGCTAATATACCTGTCAAGTACATGTTCATGACTATAACACATATCCACATAATGTCAGACAAAATCGAGGTTAAGAAGACTTCATGTAGGCAAAGCACTCATTCGTTTGGAATTAGGGTTTCCAAACATAGCCAAAGGAATTCTTGCCTAATTCCTTTCTTTGACCTTTTCCTTGCTGCATTTGAGTGTTACTATGCACTGTCACATCACTCGACTGTTAGTGATATAAACACATCAACTATTATCTTGTCAGGCTAATACCAGCATGCTCCCTGCAACTACTCACACATGTCAACCATATGTTCCAAATATCAAGACAATCATATCTATGAATTTGAAATCAATATTTAGCAAGACTAACAATCATGTCATAATTCATAGTCAACTCATAGTCATTAGACATAATGCTAAAATTGTCAACTACATTCAAGTACATAGCAATTGTCTTAACACATATATGTTAGTATAATCATCTGAAAAAAAAAAAAAAAAAAAAAAAAAAAAAAAAAAAAAAAAAAAAAAAAAAAAAAAAAAAAAAAAAAAAAAAAACCATTTGAACACATACTCATATTATGCAATTCATCAAACATTCAACCAACTTGCAAACATACCATGTTAAATAAATTAACTTCCATTCAAAGCTCATCTAGGGCTTCCAGAAGCCATCCACATTTGAACACATACTCATATTATGCAATTCATCAAACATTCAACCAACTTGCAAACATACCATGTTAAATAAATTAACTTCCATTCAAAGCTCATCTAGGGCTTCCAGAAGCCATCCACCTCAACCCATCAAGTAGTGATTCCACCTCACGGTTAAACATCACAAAACCATCATCAGATTGGTCTCCATCCAAACCTTCTTGGGCTCCCAAAGCGTTTGTCTATCCAAGGCTTCCAGGACTAGTAACTCAACCCACAACTTCTACAGGGCTTCCAAAGTGTTTGTCCAACCAGGGCTTCCAAGACTAGTAACTCAACCCACGAAGGGATTCCAGAGTGTTTGTCCAACCAAGGCTTCCAAGACTAGTAACTCAACCCAAGTTGTTACAAGGCTTCCGGAATGTTTGTCTAACAAGGGCTTCTATGACTAGTAATTCAACCCAAGCTAAGGAAACATGAGAACCAACCAAAACAAAACAATGAAAATAAACCCACAGACACCATGGCTATCCAGGAAATGGCTAGGCTAGGCAATCCATGATAAATCCCAGCCATCCTCCATGCCAATGACAGATCACGACCAATAATCCACATGCATATGCCATGCATGCCAAAACTAGTGAAGGAAACATACATGCAACTTTGTACCTGCAAGAAAATATGATGTAGTTGTTGATCTCGATGCCCTATTATGCTTTCATGCTCTTCCTTTGTCTTCTTGCTCCAAAAATCCAAGTATGCCACACTCTCTAAGAGTGTTCCAATAAAACTCTAAGTGTCCAAGAGTATGAGAGGGAGGGAGAGAATAGAAGAGAGCTCCACCAAAACCTATCAAAATCTTGAGTCAAGAGCTTACACTGGCTAAGAGCTTGCCAACTAATCCTCATAAGCTCTTTTATTAATGATGCCTCTATTTTCTTCATTTTCCTCCTCACATGCAACATGTGACCTTTCACCTTCCTTTTCTCCTAATTTCCATTATTTTCATAAATAAATGTGCCAAAAATGTCATTTTTCCTTTCCAAAGCCTTAGCCATTGCCTTTGCCAATTCCTTAGCCATAATAAACCAAATCAACACTCATTAAGATGTTTTCCCTGGCATTCAACTTGTAATACATGTCCCATCATCTGTGGTATTTATATATTTTTACATATAATTTTCACCAAGGTTGTTACATTATGGGACTCCCAACCACCATATTCATCATTTTATGGCTTCTCCAATAAGCTTGCTACTATGGTGACTCTCTACCGAAGAGTGCAACAACCATAGGACTACCCCTGAGCTTGCATGTCAAGCACATCAAACTAGCCCAATTACCATCACAACTAGGCAAGGAAACATCAAAGCTAACATTTATTGCCACAAACATCCATGCTATCTAGTTGACATCCATGGAAACACTCTTGCCAACAGTTACACAATGCAAACTTCCCAACATGATTGTTGACATCAATGCCAACATACTTACATCCACTAGCCATCTAGACAATACCAATTGTCCAACAATCTCCCCCTTTAGATTGATTGCAACATCTCAACCTTATCACCACTTTGATGGCCAATCCTCATGTTGCTTCCACACTTCTCTTAGCATTAGCCACCAATGGCTTTCTCTCCTCTGCATGGGCTATCACAGTTTCTCTAGTAATTCTCTCCCCCTTTGACATCAATGGAAAAGGGCCACAAGGTGACTTTTTCTTCCCCATGCAATCCTCCATTGTCAATGACAAGGGTCTAGCTTCTTGCTCTATAAACTGGACATATGTGATGTGCTCCCCCTAAACATATACTACCTCTAGTTTGAATGCCTCCAAATCTTAATCCCTTAGGTTGTTGGCTACATAATCTCTCGCCAATGCATCTTTTGTACTAGTTAAAAGGAAACTAATACCAATTAAACTACTCATTGTATTTTTTCTGCTGCAAATACCAATAATTAGTGATGCATTTCAGCTTGTTCTTCATCGTTGTTGCTGCTTCATCCTCTATGCTCACTCCTCCTAAGCTTCCCAATCACTTCTTATCCCTTGAGATCATACTTATAAATGTGGAGTGCTGCTTAAATAATACCAATTTCACTAAGAAATAGACACAAATTGGACCATGTACCAGGCAAACTCTTATATCTTTTTTTTTTTTTTTTTTTTTTCAAAAGAAATGCTCATTTGCGCAAACCTGCTTTCTCCACATGAACCCAAGACTACTAATTGACATGGCAATACCAAATGAAGGTTAAGGGACATGCAAAGCTTGAACCAATTGTGTTTCATGAACACAAGACTTCTACGCATAATCAAACACACAACTTAAATGAAATAATGGTATTTAAGCCAAGATGCAAACCTTTGATTTCCTAAGCAATCTTTCTTCGTGAGGCCAACAATTGTTTCCTGCTACTGCTTATCAAAGCAACTCCCCCTTGAGCCAGTTCTCTCTGATCTCTTGCATCCGCTTCCTTGCTTCTGCGTGGGGACTGATCCTATGGACCTGACTTTACTAGGCTTCCTGTCACTTCAAACTTCTATTGTAACCCTTCTTCTTCTCTCACAACATAAAATATTGTTGTGTACCTCCTGGCCTCATGTTTTCTACACTCCTCCTTTCTCTTTCAAATCTGATACATTTGAAATAAACAAATACATTACTATAATTACCAAGAGGACTCGACCATACCTTCAACAATTAGATGCACCTATGTATTTGCCTTCTAGCTTACAACATCTGACTTATTCAGCCTCCCTTGAGGCCATTCTCTCCCTTTATTGAAGAGAAACAAAGGATCTACTTCCCCTAAGCAGATCATCCTCCTTCTTCCAAACTTTCAAAGGTCGAGTCCTGATAGAAGCATTACTTTTCATATTCTTTTTTTCTTGCATATAGGCCTTTTCTTGGCTAACATGGCTAGGGGAAAATTCTCCTTCAAATCCTCTTTCTTAACCCAAATATTTTGATTTCTTCCTCCTCTTTTTAGCTTGCTCTTTTGACATTGAGAATTGAAGGCAAATTCGTATTCCTCTACTCCATTGTTTCTTTTTGTCTTCAAATCCTGAGCTGCTACATTTTCATTCATACGCTGGGAAGAGTGCTTTTTCTCTCTACATATGCTAGCATTCTTGTCACGACCTCTACTACTACCAACATATCGTCTCCTAGCCACGTTACACATTCTTAGGTTGTTGCTACCCAACATAGCTTGTTTTCTTGCGTGCCATCTACAGTCTATGGCTTTATGTCCAAAATTATTGCAAGAAAAATATATACCATAAAAAGGCTTTTGATGGTAGAGGTTACCTTTTATTTTAAGGCTTTGTCCTTAAGGAGGAAAGGACCTTTGTTGGTTCTTCGTATGCCTTCCATGGTAGTTTGAATTATTTACTTTCATCCTTTCTTTTTGCTGCTTGGATTTTTTTTTGTTGCTCTCCTCACTACTACTTCTTATCCTTCTGTTGTTGTATTTTCTTCTCTTGTGTTTCTTGCTTTCCTTACTGTTGTTGTTGTCCAAAAACCTCTTTCCCTTTGTTGTTGTTGGGACCTTAAAATATCCTTACTTGGATAACTGACTCTTCAACTTTGATGAGTGGGAATATCTGCTTAATAAGCATCTCATCCAAGGCCTTTCTTCTATCCTCAAGCTTCTGATATCAAGACAACTCTTTATTTGTTTTTTCTAAGCCATGTCTCAATGAGACTACTTAAGTCTGTAATCTCTCACAGTAAGCTTCCTTCTCACTCAACTGATTGGTCAACATGCCACTCATCCTGCTAGCCTCTTCTTGTTGAGCATTAAGATTTACTATTGCTTTTCTCAACTTTTCATTCTCAAGCTCATAAATTTTTAGTTGCTCCTCTTGCTTGAGATTTTCCTCTAATAGTTCCTTGATCTCATTTAGAGTAGAGATAAACTTATTTCTAAAGTAGATCTGTTCATTCAGATCCTTATCTTCACTATCAAAGATGCTAGTTGAGTCACCACATAGATCTAAAACCATCTCTGTGTCCATGGAGTCTTCCACAGGTCTAAGGGTTATCCCTTCTTCATCACTACATTAGGGGTTCATTTATTTTCTCCAATGGATGAACAAACTTGGGATCTCTCTTCTTCCCTTAGGGTACCCTCATTGGTTATTTCTACAATGTAGGTCTCTCTTCACAACAACTATATGTATGAAAATCCTTATCTTCGTAAAAGGAATATGTACATTTAATGTCTAAGTGAACTTTCTCTTTACAATTATCATAGAACAATATCTTACCTTCAAAATAACATAATCTCTCTTCAGAGTCTTGATCATCCTTTCGAGAATGATGAGAAATAACTTCCTTACTGGAAGAAGGATCTTCAATATTTTGAGCATCTTTCCTTTGAGATGCCTTTGTCTTCTTCTTCCTTATCTTATTCTCATTATCAGCAACCTTCACAAATTCAGGTTCAATACTTGAGCAATAAGGTTCTTCGACCTCCTCTTAACATTACAATCTGTCCACCATTTCCTTTGTTGATTCACAATGCCTCGCTCTATCAGCATCTGGCTTAGATATCCCTTTCATGGAGTTTTCCTTGGCTTTTCTATTGAACTCATTCCTCTCTCCATATATCACAGACAACCAAATTTATTCGTTGACTATCATCAAGTAGGATTCCATTTTGATCTCCCAAAGCTCATAGTCTAATCCATTTAAAAATGGAACTCCTTATGTTATTAGCCAAACTCGATTAACCATTGTTTCCCTTTGATCTACCTTCTAGCGATTAAGCTATTACTGAAGGAACCTCACTCTAATACCAATTGTTGGAAACAATGTTAATACTGAGAGGGGGGTGAATCAATATTAAGGCTAATTTTAACTTTTATGCCAATTTATTTTTTCATTCAAGCTTTACAACCAACCACATGAGAGAAACCATTAACAAACCATAACAACAACCATATCAACCCATACAAGCATACATATCATGGGCAACAAACACATGAGACAAGGAGGTTTTACGTGGAAACCCTCTTGGGAAAAAACCACCAAATTTTCTTGTTGGTTATAGATGTAAAATAAGAGCACCTGCTCTATTACATCAATCCGTTTGTGAGCCACCACTCATAGGAAGCACCAACTCCCTCCTTTTGTGGACACCTGTTCAACTTACCAGAAGCACCATTTGAAACACCAACTTCACGGATTTTTTGCAAGCGCCAACTTTCAGGAGGCACCAATGCCTAAACCTTCTCAAACACATATTAGAGATGGAAGCACTAACTTCCTGTATGTAGGAATCAACCCACACTCAATAAGGAACTAAATGTTCTATGTATATGGAAGCCACTCTACTTGATATTAACTCTATTCTCTGCTCACTTTGCAGCAGCCCATTGCTCTTTTCAACAATAGTCACTCATCATAGCCCACGCAGCACTATGTTCTGTGCTCTTCATTAGTATAAACTTAGCTCTTGACTTTCTATTCCTTAGGCTCTCTCAAATTCTCACACCACAACACCACATTTCTCTCGGCCCTCTACTATTACAACATACATTTAGTTCTCAGCCTCTCACACAACACATGCTCACTCAACCTTCTTCCTCTACACATGCACCTTCGACATCTTCTCATACAATAACACAACCTCTCATGGCGTCTCTTTATTCTGCTTAGGCACTCTTGTCCTTTCCATGCAAAACATGCTCACTTGGCCTCACACAAAGCAACGCACATACACACACACACAACTCTCTACACATCTCTCTCACAACAATGTTGTTTTCCCCCCCATTTTCTCAACTATGCTCCTATGTTTTGTTCCTCTGCTGCCCATCACTCTTCCATTCACGCTGCCTGAGTGTGTACTCCTGCAAGGCTCTCCATCCTGCTGTTGTGTCTGACTTGGTCACTGCTACCTCATTAATCACTGAGAATGGGCATCTAAATGATATACATACTGAGAATTATTTCTCAGTCCACCTGCACATTTCAACTAGGCTCTCCATGCTTATTTATGACTCACAAAGCTTGACTGTACTTCAGGATGGTTTCTCTACAATTCATTTAATTCACTAAGGACTGCATGGGAAGATTAGGGATGGATTTCTTTCAACTCAAGACAAGCTCAACGCTCTTCCCTACGAATTGTGGTACTTGCTACCTTGACTTGACGATCTTTTTTCTGTGTCTCTTGCCTTCGATAGTCACCTTTGACTCCATTGACGAAATCCTCTGCAAGATCATGGTCCTTGTTGTCGACTCATCCATTTTCCATACACCTTTGTGCTACCATTTTAGAGATTTTACACCATAGTGCAATTTCAGAGCCACAACTTATCGTAACTTTTATAAAAGAGATGTTACGAAATCATAGTATTTTGAAGTGCCTTTAGCCCCTCTTATGCTTAACCCTTATCACTTGTTCTTCCACCATGGGACCAGGAGCTATGACTGGCAGATTCATATACCACTATAGTGTTATATCAAAGCCCTTACAAAAATAGCTTACGAAATCATGAATTCTCGATTGGCTTTTAACCCCCTCTACTTATCCTGTTATCGCTTTTCCTCCATAGTAATGGATGTCATGACCGTTGGCATAACATTCAAGTGCTAAGGATTTCGATCTCCTACCGAGGGCCTATCTCCCTATGTTATATATCTCACCCTTGGTTCTTTGGAACTCCCTCGACCATGTTCCACTTAATATCGGAAGCTCCCTCCATCCTAAATTTTATCCTAAATGCATTTTCAAAGGAGTTTTGAAATTTTTGACCTTCGATATATTCCACAACACTTTAGGTGCTAGGCTTGATCTACACCCTTGGTTATATTGGTTTCCTTCGACTAAATTATATTGGAGGCCCTTTCATTAGATCAGAAATTTCCCATAAAACAATTACACATGAGTTATGAAAACTCGAACCTCCGAAATTCTGACCTCTGAGATGACGTCATGCTGATTTCATCAACTCAACACGGCGCCTCCTTCGGGGTGACACGTGTCACACAAATTTTCCCCATTAGGGCACCCAAAGCGTTGAATCTCCCTGCCATGTGTCCTCTGTACTTCCACATCATGCTGACGCCATTTGCCTCGTCAACTTGTCAGGGCCAATCACCTACTGCCATGTGTCCTATTGGAGGAGAAAGAAAGGGTCCCTTAGTCCTTTAGTTTTTCATTGAATCCTTTGTAGATATTGGCTCCTCTCAACCTCATATCTTTGAAAGAATTAAATAATTAATAACTTACGAGGTTCTGAAATATCTAGGCCCTAATATCTTCTCGCTCCGAGGTCCGATCTCTGATATTTCGGCCTTCCGAAATTTCGCCTACTACCTTGGATCCATCATCTCGGGTCCATTTAAAGCAAACTGTGAAGGTCATGATGTTTCAACCTTCCGAGGCTTTGACCTTCGATATTCTACCTACTCCATCCTTGTGATATCGGGTCCTTAATTTTGGCCCTGCTCCCCTGGTATCATATCATAACTTTCTTAAAACGAGAATTACATTGTGCTTACGAAGTTCTGAGGTCTCGAGGTTTTGAGCCTTTCGAAGTTTCAAGGATCCAATATGACCTGCTCAGTCCTTCTGATATCGGGTTTCAATAATCATCTCCTAAAACTCCAACTCTTTGAAATTTAGACCTCTCGAGGTTCCAATATGCCAACCTGCTCTGATATTTCGACCTACTTAGGACTAACTTGGACAATCAATAAATTTTCATCCTGATGGCCATTCATGGACTTCAACATACAATTGGAAAGCTCTTTCATAGCACTTTCCAGTGTATAAGGTAAGATGTAGTATTTGAGCCCATTTTCTACTTGAAAAATGGTTGCAAACTCTCTACCATTATTTCCACCTTGGCTCTTCTTATTCTGCCTAAAACCTGCTCTTCGAAGGCATTTTGCAAGGTTCCACATACCATTGGGGATATCTTTTAGAACACTAACCAACTATGCCATCTCCAAAAGTATTTGAGTTGATATCTTAAGGAAAACCCTCCTCCAAAGTCTGGGACTCCTAACCATCATAGTCATCATTTTATGGCTTCTCCAATAAGTCTGCTACTATGGTGATTCTATATCAAAGACTACATAAACCATAGGACTCCCCCTGAGCTTGCACGTCAAGCACATCAAACTACCCAATTATCATCATAGCTAGGCTACGGAACATCAAAGCCAACATCTGTTGCCACAAACATCCATGTTATCTGATTGACATCAATGCCAACATACTTATAACTAGTAGCCATCGAGACATTTCCAACTTTCCAACACATGTTACCTAGTAAATCGATGACCCTGGTCAACATTGAATGGAAGGACTCCACACGAGGTATGGATTGGTAAGAAACCATCTCTTAAGTAGCTCAAGGTAGTTGGATGTGATGCATATATACACATTCCTTAGGAAAATAGGAGTAAGTAAGATTAAAAAGCTAAAATGTGTATATTTACTGGATAAAAATATTGTCAAATATGTTATAAGGTTTGGAACCAATAAACTAAGAATGTTGTATATAGTTGAAATGTGGTATTTAGATAAATCAAAGAGGTTATCAATAAGAATTCCTACCAAGGGAGAAAGAACCATAGAAGATAGAGTTTGAATTCAAGGATGATGAATAAGACTCTGTAGGAGAACAAGAATTTGAAGAAGAAGAACCACATACTCCAATATTGAGAAGATCAATTCATGAAAGAAGGCAACTAGAAGAGCATACTCCACCTTATTTTCTTTCTAATTTTACTTCATTTATTATGATGATGACCCTAGAATTGTTAAGGAGGAAATGGAGTTAGAGGATGGACAACTCAGGAAAAAGGCCATAAATCGCAGAGTTTGACAAGGCTGAGGCTTGGATTTAGTGGAGTTATAAGCTGGAAGAAAGCCCATTTATAACAAATGGGTGTTTAAGAAGAAATTGAATGTAGAAGGCGAAGTGGAGAAATTCAAAGCTTAGTTATTAGAAAAATATTATTCCCATGTAGGGGGGAATGACTTTGGTGATATCTTTTATAATGTTGCCAAGTTAACTTCTTTTAGTTTTATTTTATTTATTATCGTTAATTTTGATTTAATGTAGAACAGATGAACACGAATACAACATTCCTACATGGGGATCTCGAAGAAGAAATCTACTTGAAGGAGTTAGAAGGCTTTGTTGTTGAAAATAGCAATAAGAAATGCTAAAAATAGAAATGCTAAAAATAGAAATGCTAAAAATAGCATTGCTATAAATAGCATTTTGGGATATATTCCAATTTTGATTTGTCCTTGAATCAAAATTGAGAATTAAAATTTGAATTTTGTCTCACTAACTGCTTGAAAATTAATTAATTAATTCATCTTGAGTTAATTAGTTGGAGAAATTCAAACATGAAGTCTTTGTGAAGTCATGCAACAATTATCCCTTTCATTGAGGAAGTTATCCCTTAATTAAGGAGATAAGGATGAGTTGTATTTGAGTTGTAATTAGTTAGCTCAGTTAACTGAGTTAAGTCCATTTAAATTAGTTCCAAACAGTTTGTGAAACTAATTATGAGTTTAGCTAGTTAATGCATGCATACATGCAACTAGTGTTCTCTAGATAGCTGAATATTCTCTCATAAATAACTCATGCATGTTAGTTTAGAAAAAGACCTAGTTGAGATTAAAGACAGGGACATTGTACTATTAGTTGGAGGATTTTTCCTATAAAGGAAACTCATCCATGCAGAAGGAATTCATTCCTTCAGGATTGCGTAGTTACTACAGAGGTTAGCAGCAGTGTATGAGGTGAGAATTACACAAGTGGCAGCTGGAGGACCTAGGAGAAATTGCGCAAGGAAATAGGAGGCTTGGAGGACTGAAGGAAGGGATATGTGTTGTCTATTCTATTCATGAGCAACAGTGAGGGATTGTACTGAAAGCTGGATAGTTTGAGAGCTAAAGCTTTGTGTAATCCTGAGATATTTCCACTTGTATGATAATACAGATAGTGGGGTTTTTAGCTGAGGCTTTCCCCATATTATTCTTCTATGTTGCATGTGTGATTGAATCTCCTTCTTTGTTACATGTGTTATGTTTGAAATTGCTCAAAATCGATTAAGCTTCCGCAAGTTTGATTGTAGAAGTAGATTAAGTATTTTGCTTTAGTACATTGCATAATCAGTTTAATCTACTGTGAGAATTTCTACATTAAATGTAGTGAAGCGAAAGAATGATTTGATATGCAAGCTATAATTTTAGTGTATGGCTTAAAGCAATCACCAAGGATGTAGTATCAATGCTTTGATATTTATATATTGGGACTTGGTGTAACAACCCATGGTTGATTTTCCATGTAAATAAAATAAGACCAAGGTCATGGGACACATAGTCCAAGTTGAATGGTGGGAAAAAGACTTTAGTGGGCATCACTTGTGGCTTATTTACGGATATGGAAATTGGCAAAGGAAAAGAGGCAATAATTGGCATTTAATTATGAAAATAAAGGAAAATAGGAGAAAAGGAAGGTGAAGAGACATAAATTTTCATGCAAGGGAAAATAGAGGAAAAATGAAGGAAAATGAAAAAAAGGAGGCATCAATAATAAAAAGGCATCATAGAATCAGTTCACAGCTTTTGCACAACTTTTGGCTTAGCTTTTGTTAGTTCAGTTTTGGCTCACTACTTTTATTCTCTCACTCTCTCATGCTCTTGCACACTTAGAGTATTCTTGGAGCACTCTAGTATTCTCATGGATATGAAAGAAGGCAACAAGGAAGCAAATGGAAAGCAAAAGGAATGTTGGGTTGTGTTATATTCTTTCCATGACTACCGGGGGGGGGCGGAGCCCCCCCTTTGTTACGCCGATTACGTAGTGGGGGGTTTGAGGGGGGCAGGTAGCCCTCCTCCACAGGGTCCAGGGCAGCGCCCCTGGAAATTTTTTTTTGGACCCTATATTAGGTTGGGTGAACCTACCTATGGTTTTCGGTCCATGGTTTTGGACGCGATGGTTTTCAGTCCATGGTTTTGGATGCTTCAACATGTATAAATATGTATTGTAACATTGAAAGGAACATAATGAAAAATCAAGCCGGTAGTCCCAGTTTTGGGATCCAGTGGGAAATCTCTGTGTATATGTGTTTTATGTGTTATGCTCTCGCATTGTTTATTTTTCTGTGATTTAGAATTCATATGCAGGTAATTTTTGTACGAGGTTAAAACCTACAAGGAAAATAAGGAAGCGCAAGGAGATAGTTGGATCAACAAATACAACTAGATTGCTTTACAGGTAATGGGTTGCATGTGTGATTTCCTTGTTGGTTTTTGGATGCATGGTATATGCATGTGATTCTTTGGTTATGTGTTGTCATTAGCATGGAAATTTTCTTGGATTGGTAGTGGTTTCAGCCTTGCCTTGCCATTTCCTAGATAGCAATGTTGTTGTGAGTTTTCGACTTGTTTTTATGATTGGTTCTCGGGTTCCCTATGGATGTGGGTTGGAACTAATGCTCTAGAGCCCTGAAACAACTTGGGTTGAGTTATTAGTTCTTGGAGCCTATAGGATGGTACAAACACTCTAGAGCCTTGTGGGAGTTACTAGTACCTAGAGCCAAGGGTTGGAACAAACGCTCTAGAGCCCTGATTAGATGTGGGTTGGGTAACTAGTTCCTGCAACCTTGGACAACTTGGGTAGAGACTGATCTGGTTGATGTTAGTGATTTCTGTACATATAGATGAGATCATTGTGGTTGAGGTGGTTTGGCCTCTGGAAGTGATAGTTGGTTTTGTTTTGGTTTAACCCTTATGTTCCCACATTCATGCTTGGAATATCATGTGGGGGTGATTGGCTAAAAGAGAGATTTGGTTCAACCCAATTTACGGTTGGGTGGTACGTGGAAGTCCTTGGCTTGTTTGGCAATTTCATATGTTAATATGAGATATTTTCCTATTGTGATTTATGAGAATTTGTAGTGATTATGTTGGTGATTTTATGGTTGATTTGCGATGGTTTCAATGCTATTTATATGTTGGTTATATGATGTATTCTATCTATGTCTCTTGACATGTTTTGATAAGTCTTGAATGATTGATGAATGCATGGTCTAATAAGCGTTACTGCAACTATCTAGAGATGGCTTTGAGCCTTCTTGGTGAATCTCATATGAAATTCAGAAGTTTAGGATCAAATATGCATTCATGGCCAATAGCTTTCACGTTTACCATATGTTTTATGAAATTTCTATCATGGATTAGGCATATCTAGGTCAAGTTCATGCTTGAGTTTTGATTGGTTGGCCTTGTCATCATCTTGTTTATGTTTATGGAAAATTACAAGGAGTTGTGGGTAGTGCTCTAGGGGCTAACCTTGAAAAGTGGCTTAGATCTCGGAACTGTTGGCACAAAACTAGATTTTTTGGGTCATAACCGCTAGTATCCAAGGTTGTGTGTGCAGTTATAGCCTTCCAACTGTATACATATAGTGACAAGGGTGTGATTGGGAGGAAAACTACATGAAAAAGAGTTCCAACCTAGGGATTGAACACCTGGGGTGGTTTGCAAGCTCCTGAGTGGTTTTTAGTTCCTAATGGATGTCAGTTTGTTGCCGATTCATCAGCCTTACTTCCATAACTGGAACTTGGAGGTTGAGTCATATCATAGTGACGTTCAACTCATGTTTACCTTGGAGAGCTTGTAAAATTGGAAAATGTAGGAGTGGTGGTTACAAATTGGTATCAGATCCAGGTTCAATTCTCTTTGGGTGATATCTGATACCATAGATTGGTCTCAGAGCTTCTAGGTTCAAACACTTGGACTGGATGGGCTAAAATTCATATGGTTATGCATGCATGTTAGTTGTTTATGTGTTCATCATGCATGCATGCTAGTTGTCAATATGTTTTGTGATTGTTATGGTTATCGTGAATAGTAGGTCATACATGCATCATGATGGTCATTATTGCAATTTGTGTCATCATGATGATGTTGGTGTCGTTATGTATATATTGTGTTAATATGGATTGACTGTGCAGATGATACAGCCTCCTCTGAACTTCACAAAGGTATGATTTTGATTATGTATCTATTTGGTTTATCTAACATGACATCTTTGCAGGACATAGAAGGTGAGGGATGACAAGCATAATGTTGGATTATAGTTCACGTGACTCTCCTTATAGATCAATTGAGAAACAAGGAGACGAGTATAGAAGATATATTGACAAGTTTGAAGGTAATGATCAGAAGTTGTAAGGAAAATAATAACAGGTTTATCGAGTCACAGGAAAGACTTGCCAAAGCTTAGGAAAATCAAGTAGAAGTTAATGCAGTGATCCTTCAGGGTCTTTCAGATTTGTAGAGATAGAGACAACTAAGAATTAGTCATGGATAGGAGGAAAGTACTAACGGGACCTATGGCAACAAGTCTCGATCAAGATACAACTTGGACAATGATGATACAGTAAGAGGTGGCAGATGGTTGGATACACCTAACAGGAGAGGTAGTGTTCATAGATTTTATTCTAGTTCTAGTTCTAAGAGACATCACTGTCATTACCGCCACATCCTTGTAAGAGGAGTGAGAAGCACTACTTCCAGAAGAGTTCAAGAAATCTAGGTCTCCTACTTTTGATGGGGATGTGAAGAAATTAGAAGATGCATAAGCATGCTACTTGGAATGAAGAAGTTCTTCGGATTACATTATTATTTAGATAATATGAAAGACAAGATAGTGGTATTCAGTCTTAAGGGAAAAGCAAATATCTGGTGGGAAGATGTGAAACGTGTTAGAGGCATCAAAGTAGAAGAGTTGAGTTGGCATGAGTTTAAAAAAATCTTTAGGAATAAGTATGTGTCTGAGAGATACTATGACGGAAAGTCCAAGGAATTTTATGAGTTAAAGGTGGGTTCCATGATAGATGAATGTTAATTTGGCAGCTCAGTGAAAAATTCCAACCATGGA
Source organism: Pinus taeda (assembly GCA_000404065.3). Lineage (NCBI taxonomy): Eukaryota > Viridiplantae > Streptophyta > Pinopsida > Pinales > Pinaceae > Pinus > Pinus taeda. Next base: position 80,805 of record APFE030692938.1, on the reverse strand, counting down.
ACGAGATTCCTCTTTTCGAGAGGACCAATGTTTACTATTGAAGTGCTCAATTTGGATAAGGGAAAGTGTAATCTTGAATTAAAAGTCCACATGTACATATTTGATCAAGTCGACCCTAAAGCAAATTGGATGCCCTTGGAAGGATATAAATACAAGTGACCTCAACTTCATTTGGACAATCATCTTGGATCATTCTTATATTCTCTTTCTTGTTTTTGGCTCACACAGGTCTGACGCAAGTTTGCGGAGGAATGGGTTTGAACGAAGGTGAAATTGTAGGGTCCAAAGCTCATATCTTTGTTTTAGGGTTTTGGGCCTCAATTGCAAGCATCTCATAGAGAATTTTCGACTTCAACTATGCACAAGCCAACTCATTTGTGTGGTTTAAGCCTTTCAACTGTGCGCAAAACACGCCTTCCTTGCGGTTGGGACCTAAGGTTGGTTTTATCAGTTGATCGCATATTTCGCTCATTGAGCACAAGGTTCACTAGTTGATCACAAGATTTTGATTCAGGGTTTTGAGTATTAACATTGTTGGGTTCATCTCATGGATGTTGTTTAGTTGATTTTTCTAGATAGGTTTATGATTGAAGATATGGATCAGTGTAATATATTATGTTGAATCATTCGATGAAAATCTAATAAGAAGAAGAATTTGAAAGGGTTTTCCCCATAGTGGGTTTGCCTTGGCCTCCGACCAATCCTAGTGTCTCTATATGTGAATGTTTTTCTTCTATTGTTCCTTTATGTTCCGCTGCATTGATGATGATATTGTTCTTTCTATATAGTTGTATATCTTGGTGAATAATGATGTAAATATGAATAATGCTATGATGTTATGGGGTGTATTTAACATGGAAATAATTAAATGCAATTATCAAAGCAAGGAACAATATAGCCTTAAGGAAAATTAACATTGTTTCAGAGTTGGGCCGAAGAAAAGTCATTGAAGGTCACCCCTATGAGACACCTTTGATGGAAGCATGAGAAGATGGAGGATACCTAAAAGAATTATAGGTTTTTAAAGAAAGCCTAGTCAATTTGGTTATTAGGGTTTGATGGATATTATGAAGTTAGGGTTTGGAAGAAACGTTGGTTTATGTCAAATATTTGAGATATGCAATCTAGAAACCCTGGAATTTCAATGTGAAGATGTTCAAGAACTTGTACAAATTTGATGTAGCCATAGATGGGATAGTCTCAATTACGCCCTCATTATTGATGAATATATTGAAGGCAACAATGTTATATGGTCAATGGACACCCATGACTCTTTAAGGTTGGTTCAAGAGGGAGATGATCACCTTTCATTGAAGATAAGTATTTTTCGATTTATGTTACTCCTTTATGTCTTTACTTTTGTTTAGATTTATTTATTTGATCATTGACTATACTTCCTGCATGTATATTTGAATATTGGGATACTTAAAACCTCCTGATGAGATGTGATAAGTGGATCCCTCTTGAGGATCGTCTGAGATGCAAGAAAAGATGGCTAATGCAGGAAGAGAAGAGCTATAGTTTCTCATGACAAGGAAGTTGACAAAGTTATCCCGCTGCCAATGTCAAATAAGAAGATACACGCGTATTTGAATACTGTAAGGTATGTATGGTGTATTGTTTCAATGTTATGCTACAATATTGAATGAGGAGGTAAGCCCTAAGGTATAATGAGAATATCACCCTTACAAATGGCTCATGCATGCATATAAAATCAAGTTTGATTCATGGTACATATGATGAGTTGGTGCACTTGGCATTGAACAAATTTATTACATTCTATTATGTTATAGCAAGGCATCCTAGAAACATTGATTTTTTATATATTGGTATACTTGATATTTGGCAAACATCTCACATCTTAGACATGATGGATTTCCCGATCTAAAGAAATCTAGCACATTGATTCTGATAGATGGTAACTTGATACTATTAATAATGTCTGTGATTAGCATGGTAACCTTAATGATGAAAGTGTGACAATAAGATTGATATACAAGATCTTCTTGTTGACCTTGTTTCAGTTTTGATAAATTGGACAATATGGTAAAATTGGATACCTTGACTTGATGGTTGATGATAAATAAGTGATGTAGTGATTATGATACTTGAAGTATGATGATCATATGATTATAACTCTTGATGAAATTTTGATGCATGTTCATGTGATGATGAAGTAGCTGATGTTAACAGGTTATGGCCGTGATGGATATATGTTTTAGAACCTGATATACTTTGGTTTCATGATATAACAGTTATGTTGATGCTTGAGAATATTATGATAGACAAGTTGATGACTTGAATTATGATGACTGAAGTGGTTGCTCATTAAGAGGGAGAAACTCTTCATGAGATCCCTACACCTACTATCATTTGCATTAAATGTGTAGACTTCACAAAACTGAAGCTTTATGCATAAAATCAGGAATGCACCAGGAGTACGACAATTTTATAAATATGGAGCAGACAACATAAATTTCTATGAGTGGGGAAGTTTGAATGTTTGAATTCTTAGATAAAATGTGAACGTGTTGACTAAACTTGTGTTTGTAGTTGACCGAAATATGGATATCAAAATGTAATTTTGATTTAACCATTGAAGCTAGTGTATGACCATATTGATACAAGATTTGGTTGATTGGTATAGATGAACAATGTTCTGAGTTTGACATGATGCTTGACAATTTACAAATATGCTTTAAAACATTGACATGATGCTTCATATGTTCTTGGCTTATGGATTGATTGAATTCAAAAAGATGACAAATTAGGGTTTTGACTTGATGACTAATGATTTGCCTTGATGATAGTGCTATGTGAGCATAGTAACTTTCAATGACTAATATTGGTATTCAATAATTATTTTATATTGGCCTCATTGCCTTTGGCACATTGGTTGAAGTATAAAAAGTTGTGATTCAATATGCAACAATATCACTATAAATGGATGGAACTTACTATGACTTGTCCCTGATGTATGCATTCCTATTTAGAGATAGAAATGACTTATGATATGATCATAAGGATGGCTTGATAAAGTTTGATTGGATAATACTTGGTAAATAAAAGGTTGTTGTAACTTGGTATTTGATGAGAGCTCCACTTCACACTGGGTCTCAAGAGTTTGTCACAAGAATATTTCTGAAATCTTTTATGACTTTGATATTAACTTTGATTTGGCATCTAAGGCTTGACAAGTTGACTTAGTTGATTTGATTGCACAATATTGCTATTGGTTTGGTCAAGTGTTATGTTTGTAGAAATCTTTGTATGAAGTAAGCTCCCCAAGCCTCGTATGTCCACATTAACATTTATCTAGTAAAGCCAAGAATATGTGTTAATCCAAACATCACCCTCTAATTTCATCCACACGAATGAGATATTTTTACCTTCCTTGATCTGATGGACGTTGAAATAAACTTCCAGTTGCTGCAACCAGTGGTTCAGCTTTAGAGCATCAATCTCACAGTGGTACGACTTGATATCAAATTTTGCTTCCATTTTAAACAGGGATTAATTCATGGCACTCGAACTAGGTTAACGTTTTATTGGGTTCTTTTTTCTACTGGTTCTTTGTGTCTTACTAATCTCCTTATCCCCCTTCTGATTTGTCCTCTACATTCGAACCCCCATATTCTCCAAATATCTCTAGCTTATTTCTTAGGGCCACGATGAGGAGGTTTACATTGCGGTTTATATCTACAACTTGTTGTTCAAGCCATGAAAACCTCACCTCTGCAAGATCACGAGGTTCATTTACAAATTCATCAGTCATGATTAGGGTTTTATGATTTTCGACCCCACTGATCTAGATCCCTACAATCTGCACAAAACACCCAATGAAACATGCTTTGATACCAAATTATCCATAAATTGTCGTGGTATTCCACCAGACTGTTCGTCACAACAAATCTGATAATAATATATTAAAATACTGAATTATTACACTATTACAATTTTTATTAAAATTCTAAATCGTTAGATTCAACTATAATTAGTGCATGCATGTGAATGGAAATTATGCAGAAAATTAGAGAATGACAAAATAAGCTCACACACACAAATAAGACACAAGATATGATCTTTGGGAAACCCTTTTGGGAGAAAACCCACCTCGAAGGTGAGGTCACTTCTCTCTCTTTTTCTTTCTGGAAATATGGCTGTAGGTACAAAGAAGTAATTCTTGTGGCCCGTGGGTTGCTCCATTACACATATCATCTATATGTTCTCTACCTCCTGTCTCTCCTGGCTATATTTGCTCAGTTATTGAACAAAATTCTCCAGAGAATGGAATGCCTTTTCCTCCTAGTGGTCCGGTTATAACACAGCCCGATAGCCTACTAGTGGTTAAGTTTGACTACATCAACTCTTAACTAGAGTTACAATATAGATTATTCTATGGTCTTTTACATCACAATCACATGGCTAGCCCCTTTTCCATGAATAATGGGTGCTGACATGACATCCTCTTGAATTGTAGGTGTGAAAACTGAAAGGTCAACTTATAAGTGGCATAATTTTTGCATACAGACTTCGATTAACGTGCTTATTGCATTGTTGGAAAGATGTATGTGTGTAGAACAAATTTAATAGGTTCTTCATTAAAGTAACAAATTTTTACCTCCAAAAAACGTTGTTTAATGCCTCAAAATGCTCCCAAAAGGTTTCAAACCCCATTTCGCCAAACTGGGTCCCTCCAGTAAAAACGGTCCCATGAGCTAATTCCTCCACTTTTTCCACTCTTAATGCATCGAGATGGATGAAAAAATATAATGATCCAATCCAAATCAAGTTTTCACACATGGGCTCAATTTTTATTTTTCTTTGGAATGAAGAACATAGGAATGAACTACCAATCAAGGATTTCTCCTTCTTGGGCCAACTCTAATCATGATCATGCCATGCATTTGTAAATTTCCTTACAAAGGCTTCCTTAAATAGAGGTTGGTGATACAAGTGAAACCTATGTCCATTTTCCATCATAAGGATCCTAGATTCATTTATTGTGTGACGTTTGATGTCTCCATTATCATAAATTGTGTCTATCTCGTATGGGTCAAGCCATCAAATTCAAACTTTTCCCCTAATGTCCTTGAATCTAGAATCAAATAAGAGAGTTGAGTTGCCTGCTTTGAACTTATTCTTTTTTATGAACCTATCTTGCCACCTGACTCTCTATTTTTGTATCATTGTAGGTTGATGTAGTACAACTTGACGTAGCTCATCCATCTCATTTATTTGAAGAAGTCTTTGTTTTTTAGCCTTTGATATATCCATTTAAAGTTGTGTTATTTTCCACAGTGTTTAAATTTTTGTCTCTATTTGCACAAGCACCATCTTTCCATACACTAGCTCATAGAGTGTACACCCAATGATAGTTCTATAAGTTGTCCTCTTGGCCCATAAAGCTTTAGGTAGTCTATCATACCAATCTTTGGATTATAACTTCATTTTTTTTGTAATGGTGGCCCGAAGGACCTTATTAATCCCCTTTACATGTCCATTTTCCTATGGATGATATGGTGTGGTCACACTATGCTTGATCCTATATTTTTCCATTAATCCTTCAATAATCCTAGATGTGAACCAAGTTCCTTCGTCAAGTCACTTTTTTTCGTGGAATCACAAACCTTGTGAAGATTTCTTCATGAAGAATTTCCAGAACTGTTTGTTCGGTTTTTGCTAGTAGTGCCTTAGCTTCCATCCATTTGGCCACATAGTCTGTGCAAAGGAGGATGTAGGAATTTCAATTGGGGGGTTATGTGCCCCACAAAGTCAGTAGCCCATTTTTCAAAGGGATACAACACCATATGTGGTTGCAATGGAATTTTGTCTAATTACACTAGTCTCCCCATACGTTGGTAGTTGTCGCACCTCTTTACATATTCTTTATCACTTTTGAGTATTTTGGACCTATAATACACTTGATGGAGTACTTTGAACCCAATTCATTTTTTACCAAAATGGCCTTTGCATGGACCATCATGGAAGGCCTTCAAAATTTCATGGACTTTGTGTTATCGCATAAACCTTTTGATAATGAGGTCATAATGCATGTGGAAAAGGAAACCTTTAATCTATGATAATCTCTTACTTTGCCTAATAATCATTTATCGTTCTTTCGGAGTCATGTGATGTAGTGATTTTCTTGCAACCAAATATTAACAATATCTGCAAACCATGGAGAGTTAGTAGATATTGCAAAAAGGTGTTCATCCAAAAAGTAATCTTCAATGGGTGGCTCATTTCCATTAGATGTTATTCGAGAAATAAAATTAGCAACTACATTATTGTTTCATAGTTTATTCAAGATGGTAATATTTAATTCTTATAAGAAGCGCAACCATCTAGTAATCCCTCGATTACTAATAGGTTTTTTCATTAAATATTTAATAACAACATGCAAGGTATGTAAAAGAATAAGGTACCTTATAATGTAATGTCTAAATTTATTGATAGCATGTATGATGGCGAGAAACTCTTTTTTTGTTTCCGTGTAATTCAATTTTGTTAGTGAAGGGTTCTTGCTAATGAAATAAATCACATATGAATTATTGCCTTCATGTTGTCCTAACACAGCTTCAATGGTAGTGTTTGATGCATCTATGGATATATGGAATGCAAGGCACCAATCAAGCCATCTCAATATAGGAGCTTGTGACACTTGGATCTTAAGATCTTCAAAGTCATGTTGGCAGTTATTTGTCCACAAAAACTCATACTTTTGTTGAGTAATGCAAAAAGAGGGCGAGCTATATGTGAGAAATCTTCAATAAAATGATGGCAGTATCCAACATGTCCTAGGAAACTTCATACATATTTTTTTGAACGTGGAACAATCAGGTCAAGTATCACTTTAATTTCAACTAAATCCACTTGTATACCCTTTTATGAAATATGATGCCCTAGCACAATTCCATTAGTTAGCATCATACAACATTTTTCATTACTAAGAGTAACATTATTTTATTTACATAATATTAAGTTCTTGTGTTATGAAACCAGCTCAAGAAAAGATAGAAAAGATAGATCAACGCCTTAAAATTTAGCCTCTTCGAGGGGGCAACCTTCTTTACATTACATAAATGAACAGTTCTTGGATGATACAAATGAAAAGACCTCCTTTCTATATATAGGAGTCTAAGGGGTCATAACATAATTAGAGCCGACATAACAATCATAATGTAAGGGCACAATAATAACAATAGTGGGCTTCTATGGGGCACAATAGTAACAATATGGGCACTACATGGGTACATCAATATAATAAGTGGGTTGTACTAATAACAATAAGGGGTTACACTAGTAGTATAGGGGCCTAACATCTTGTCCAAATTGGCAAGTACTTCATCAAATTCATCACCATAAGTTGTGAAATCATTCATATAAATATCCATGCAATCATGAACAAAATTTGAAAATATTCCAATCACAACTCTTTGGAATGTGAATGGAGCATTACATAACTCAAATGGTAGCACATGATAGACAATTTTCCCCAATGGATATGTAAATGTCGTGTTATCCTGGTCTCTCAAAACAATTTGGATCTAGGTAAACCCACTAAATCCATTAATGGAGGATAAATACTTCTTCCCTACAAGTATATCTAGGACTTCTTCAATAAATGGAAGAGGGAAGTGATCCTTTTGCATGACCTTGTTTAACTCTCTAAAGTCTATAGAGATTCTGCACTTTCCATTCTTTTTGGGAATAGTGACTGAGGGTGAGACCCATTGACTATTAGAAATTGGATAAATGAAGCAACCTTTAAGCAACTTATACAATTCTTCTTTCACTATATCTCTCATTGTAGGGTCCATCCTACACCGAGGTTGTCTCATGGGTCATGATCCTTCCTTGATATAAATATGGTGTGTGCACAGATCTAGATGGATCCATTTCATGTCCGCTTAAGATGATGCAAAGGCATCACTATGCTTATACAACAGTTTGACTAGTTGGTCATTTTTCTCTTTTATAAGCCTTTGTTTGATTTTCAAGGTTTTCTAGGGTTTGTTTAGATGGTTTATGTGGTTGACACTTGGTATTCCTTAATTGAGGACTCACGTTCAAGTAATGAATCATTAGCCAAAGATAGAGAGGTTTGTACCTCAAGTTGCACAATATGCTCAAGGGTATATGTGTTTGTAGACAAAAAGCGCGCAATGAAATCACTAATTTCATCATCTTTGTTTTATCTCTAACAACAAGATACTAATCTATGTTAAGAACTTTATGAGATATTTACTCTTCATCACTATCTTTCCCATATACCCAACAACGGGTTTCATAATCCACATTAGGTTTAACAGACATATATAAATTCAATAGTTTGGTGGAAGTGTCATGGGAGATGGTCATACTCTTGGAATTGCATCTGATATACAAATCTGAAGTGGCCAACCATGGTTGTCCAAGGATAAGAGGGTATCCCCCTAAAGAATATTTAGGTTAGAGGACCATGAATTCCATGGGATACTCCTACTAGTCTACAAAAATCACCACATCTTCCAGGCCCCTTATAGCTTAATAATATACCTATTAGCTAATTGAAGTACAACAAGAGTCTATCTAAGGCTTGAATTCATAAGGTTTCCATGGTCTCTCACATCATTACATTGTTAGAAGCACCTAGGCCAATCAATGTGTTTAGGATAACATATTATTGATTTGCACATCAACAACTAGGCTACTAAGACAAGAGTATTTTGTTGCGAGGAATCCTCCCATCAAAAGATATGATAGTTTTCCCATGACATGAATAGTTTGGGTATCTTTCCTCTTCCAACCAAGTTTCCTCAAACAATTTTCTCTTATTACCTTAGAATACATTAGGACATCCTTTATTGCTTGGAACAATGGAATTTTAACATACACTTTCTCAAGTTATCCCCAAAAATCGAGTTTGTGCTAGGATAATGGTTTCTCTAGATTTAGCCTCTTGGGATAAGGTGGTCTTTGGGGCTCAGGGTTCTTAGGTTCAACCCCCAATGGTTCGTGAAATGTTTCTTGCTTGGGTTCTTCATTTGAAATTTCCTTATTAAGGTATTTAATGTGTACTGAAGCTTGTTATTTGGTTATTGTCTTCCTTGATCGAAGGCGAATGTCATGGAAATCTAGGGAAGAGACAGAATTAAAGGGGTGTTTTTCCATCCTAACAATTTTTGTTGGCTAAGAGGGTCAAATGTTATTGGGGATAGTAATATGTTTTATGGGTAAATGAAGTCATGGAGGCGAAGATATAGGTTCTTTCATAGGTGGAGAGGGGAGAAGTTGCATGGATATAAGTTGTTGAGGCCCTCCATACATTGGGTTTCTCCATCTTGCTACAAAGCTTCCAAGTAGGAAGGGCTATCCATGGTTGAGAAGTTAAGCTCCATGATTGAGAAGAGTACTGCATAAAAGTATTAGTCAAATGAGAATTGAAATATTGAGATGGGTCTTGAGTCATACCTTGTGGCTTTAGGACATTGTCATTTCTAGGCCACAAAGCATACTGATTCCTCTACTTCTTGATACACAACTTTCAACCTTGGTAGAGTGGGAAAAATACTTGTCGAATTATATTTATTGCAAATGGAACATAAATCAATTTGATCTATCGGGCTCTCTTTCAATGGATGCTTTCTTTTACATTTTAGGAACAAAATTGTGAGTGCTATTTTTGCCTCTTCTTTCTTCTTCTTCAGCTACAGAGTATCTATTTGATCAATCAAAGTGTTCAAGAGATTATTTTGGAATTTCTCTAATAGATTACCAATTTTTGCTTTAGTAACACCCCCACTAGTAATCTTATCTATTATGGTCATGTGGATGGTGCTGGAAATCCCCAATTAGACCTCACACTGTTGTGAAGCCCTAATAGATCTCACGTTGTTTGGAATAGGAGCCCCATTTGGAGTTTCGGCCTGGTTGTCATGCATACTTGTAGATTTTCCTTGGCTTTAACTATCATTGAGGGAGAGGAAGACGTGTGTGCATTCGAAAAGCATGTAAGTGTGCCTGGTGAGTGTTCGGTTGTAAGTGTGTCAAAGTTCTTCTACTGCGAAGGGAAAGAGTAAAGTGAGCCTCTAAGAGAGAGGTAATAGTACCATCCAAGAAGAGACACATGCAAACAAGAGGGATCTGTCTAACGTCCAACGGAAAAGTCCACAAAAGATGCAAGGGTCATTACAACCAATTAATGAGAAAGATCTATCTAGCATCTCGTGGAATAGTCCACAAGGATGGGACAACAATAACAACCATTACAACACATTTTCAATAAGATAAGTACTAAAATAACCGAAATATTTCACCTACTTTAGCACATATGAAAACAAACTTGAAGTACAAACATCCGTAGAATAGTCTTACAAATATTCATAATCCATGCATGAAGAACGTGTCGTCCATGAAGGCTTTTGTTATTAAGTAAAAGTTCCAAGAGACATGTATACAATCAACATCACTAGCTCCAATAGTGGAGTGTTGGAGCCACTCCTTGCTCCTCAAAAGAATTAGTTTGTCTCTTTAATGCCTTGTGGGAGGAACCAAGGTGAAAAGTCCTTTGCTCTTACAATGAGGGTGTACATATAACAATGAGGAGGTGATGCTTCCCCTTCCTTATGACTCTTCACCTACCCTCATGACTGTTTAACTTCCTATGAATTTTCAACTTTACATGACTCTTCATATTCCATACATGTCCTTTGGAATTCCACTTTAAAATACATTTTCGAAACATAATTAACATCATTAACCACAATGGTGTGGCATGTGACAACTCATGACATGACATGACATAGACTATTGGATCATGTGGCAATGTCAAGCCATTGCTACTACTGTGTGCTGCAGATCTGCTTGAGAATACTTTTCTTTTCACCTCTGCATGCATTGGCGATAAGGGATCCTCAATGATCTCAAGTCTTGAATGATGATTGCAAACTGGTGTCCGTTTTCTTTCACTTAATCAATCAAATTGCATACTTAACTACAAGAATGTATTTTAGCATGTTGTGCTCCTTCATCTTCTTCTTCATCATCCCACCATGGCATGATAAGGTACTTGTTTCTACAATTCACTCATGATGAGACGACATTAGTCCGAAAACCCCCTAGTCTAAGATTGTGCATATTGATCCATTAACTAAGTTAGAACTGGATGGAAGGCTAGGAGAAGTACTCAGTGACTGTGAAGTTGCACATTTCAAGCAGCCAAGGGGATCCTTGATCCTTGAGACTACGTACGCATAGTTCAAGTTGGGCTGAGGGAGCAAACTGTGAAATTTTGGAGATCAGTGTGACAATTTGAGGGAATGAACACTCGGTGATCACATTGTGTAGTTCCGAGAGACAAGGGAGGTTGGGCCATTGCGGAGTTACACATTTTAGGAGCTAAAGGATGATGTTGAGGATCAATATTGCATAATGTGCAGTTAAGGACAACCTGAGAGAAGGAATTGCACAATTCTGGGAGCCAAGGTCAGGGTTTGAGCACTGAAACTACATAGTGTAGCAGTCTTGGGAGGTATGAACTACACATTGCATAGTACCAAAAGCCAAGGTCACAACTAGAGGACTAAGACTACACAGTGCATAATTGAGGGAGGTCGGGTGAAGCTAGGTTGCTTGGTCGAGAAGCTTTTTATAAAAATGACTAAGTGTGGGATGGGTGAGACTAATGTGAAATCTGATAAGACTTCGATTGTGATCACACACTTAGACTACTTGATGACACAACAACATAGATCATCTAGGACACATGAAAATGCATTTCCCTCTATACGACAGCTTTACAACAACTTATGACAAGTGTGACACTTAAGATACACTTTGCGATGACAATGACAACACTTGTGCGACAATGCTTAAAAAATTGGACATGTGTGTGACAAATGTTTACATGGTTATAAAAACTCATTTACACAAAGGCGACCTCTTGAAACTTCCAGAATAGGCTTATATACATGATAAGATAGCTAACATGCAAAAATATGACATTTTTCCTATCTTGCAAAGGGAACAAAAACTCCTCAAGAAAACACATAGAATGAGTTTCAATGTTTTCAGCGACAATGTACAAGATGAAGGAAGGCTCTAAAATTGAGAGTAGGCCAAAATTTTGGAGGGTGTTGTAGTTGCAACAACACTCGGTGACACACTGGTAGAATTCTAGCTTCTCTGCCTTGGTTAACTCTTTTGTGCAAGGTCTTGGTTCTTTAAGGAGTTTGATTCAACATGTAGACTACTTTGGTCTCCCCACTTACTTGGTGAATAAACATAGTCCCCTCTACACCACTTTATCGGTTGAACACATCATAAGATTGAGCTTTATCGCAAAGTTTCAAAATGGGAAGGGCATTGAAGTTTGCAAGCTTAATATTTTCAGACTATGTTTTTTCATCTCTGGTGTTGTTCTACTGCCAATAGGCCTAGACAGTACCTAGGCGTAGTCACTACAGGAACACAAGCATTGCTGCACTGCCAGTGAGCCTGGACAGTACCTCGACAGAGTTGCTTGCTTCACCTTTTGCATAAGAAGCCTTTCTCTTCTTTCACCTTTATTTATTTATTTTATAGGACTGTGCATTGGCACTTATTCATTTTATGAGCAGAATAGGAATCCCGACTTATTGAGAGTATAAGAGGTTGTTCCTTTAGAGAAGCATATATAGACCTTTGATTTATGTTTGCTTGTTTAGATTTTTTCTGTTTCTCCTCTACTAATTGGATATGCATGACAACATTGAAACATAACAATCAAGTGTGGGCATGAGGTTTTCCTGAATAGACATAGGTTCATGGTTTAACCAAAAATCTCCTTATGGATAGATCGTATTTTCTATCGAAACTTCATTGACCAAAAGATATAACCAACACAAGGAAGATGGATAGAACGTTAGCCAAATGTTGCAGTGTTACCTGTAAAGAACTATAGGAAATGAATGCAGGATGGATGTGCAGGTAAGCTAAAATGTAATTATACCTACTCCTAACCTAACCAACTAGAAGGTCGGGGTCATGTTTAATGGAATTTCCAATGTAGCCACCGTAATTGTTCTTGGCCTGCAATCACAAATATGTGATAGATTAAAACAAATATAAAAAAATGTGCAATAGGAAAGATAATAACTTGAATATCTTGCACAAAAAAATTGAAGGTCTTGTCAATTAGAAAAAATATAGGCCATAGCCACCGCTTCTAACTAGTTTATATTCTTACCTTTTTTATGAGAACCATCATTCAACAAACCTCTTAAGCTTCATGTAGATGTGTCTCCATCTACACCGAATTCCTTAGCAAGTGTGATAAAAGATCAAAATCTATTATTTGTGACGAAGCTTTCCAAGTAATCCTCTTGAGAACCCTAAAATATTTGAGAAGATGAATTTTCAACTAGAGGCACATAATTACGATGGGAATCTTGTGAGGGAAAATAGATTTGATCATATTAAGCTTTCATGTCAAGACAGTGAGGACCTAATATAACCATCAATGAAGGTTGAATCACCTCAATCGCTCGACAAAAATCTGAATAGTGAGATGTTGAATGATGAAAATCAAAGGATGTAAAACAACTGCCATTGGATATACTAGTGGGAAAATGATTAAACAAATGACAATCATCAAAGACAAAATAATGATCAGATGAGTTGATTAAAGCGTCAGATTCCTAGTTTGTAATAGAAGATAAATTATTTGAATAGTTTCGCAAATGCTTTGAACAATAGTATGATATTCCTCGCGTGATGAATGTGAGAAGTTATTTCTTTGTAACTAGTAACACACTACACTAGCATCGTAATCATCAAAAAAAGTGAAAAGGAATGCTAGTATAACAAACACATGAAACCAATCAAGATGCAATGAATGAAGAAGAATTTGGTCCACCTAATAACTCATCCATGTACTCAAGAGGATTTCAGGTGCCATGAGGAACAAGATTCAAGATAGGATATTCATAAGGAAATCCAAGAGCTGTTTATCATGAAATAAATCTGATGGATATGATTCCTTACCCATATATGGTATTTGGAATGATTAACTTCATAATTCCATGACTCTATGATAGATACACTTTCCAAACTTGAGTTTGCTGCAAGATATTTGCATGAAGATGAATGAACTAAAAAAGATTCTTGAATTTGATCAGAAGTAAAATCTTGGAAATATGAAAGATCACATCTGAGATAACAAACATTTTTCAAAACATTGAGCAAAACCGTGCAAAGAGAAGGATTGTGTAGGAGAAACATATATGACTTAGTTTGGGGGGGGGGGGGGGGGGGGGGGGTGGGCCTTACCAGAGTTACGAGATACTGACATAACCATCAACAAAAGTTGAAGTGCTTCAACTCCCTAGCAGGTCCCAAAACTTTATAGAATTGTAAAATCGCATTTTGAAGGTTGAACCAGATCATACATTGTTTGAGGATAACTGCTACCACTGGTTTCAATAAAGCCACCAATCATAAGATGGAAACCATATTTGTCACTAAATTTACCAGAATTTTCAACTTCAACAACCATATTACTCAAGTCAAAAGATTCTTCTGATTGCAAATTCGAAGATAAATGATCAAAGAAATTTCGTGAGCAATTTGATTTGAATAGTTGTCTTCATTCAAGAGAAGAGATGATGATGGATGGGAATATTACTCAATGATTTCACTTTTTTCATTTGCATCCTAGACAATATCACTAGCTTGTGCCAATTGAGAAGTTAACTCATCATATGAAGGACTTGAAGAGAATGGAGTACCTCCATCACAAGTAGATGCATCGCAAACGATAGAGCACAATAAATAGTGAGATGATAAGGAAGTTTCGATAAGCACATCTTCTTTGACTGAATTAGATTCTAGATCTAGACTAAAATCTTCATGAGAAACCAAAAGATTAGTTGATGCACATGGGTATTCATGATCGCATACATCAACAAATTCATCATCATTGCAATCATTGTTTCCCAAGGCTACGGATTGATTGAAAGAATTGATTGCATTTGTTTCACTACTGAGGTTTGAAGAATGAAAATCATCCAAGAATGGAAGCACATCATCTTCACATGGAGGATTTTGGAAAAGAGAAGACAAATTGAAAACATCTTCACCTTCATGTTCCCCTCCTTGTGTGATGTTAATGCCTTGTATCTAGTCACAATTTGAACCAACAACTCGAGAATCAAGAGAGTGTGAAAAACTATTTGGTGGAGCTGATTGGTTGGGCGGATCATGGTACACAAATTCATGGCATATAGATGATAGAGGATAACATAAATACATATCAGATTCAAGACTAGAGTTATGAACAACAACATCGTCTTGCAAAATGGAGGAGTTAGCCTTCACCATGGGCTTCTTGAGCCATTCTAGGATTTCCTCCATTGAATCAGAGTCATGACAATTGGAAGAAGGATGAGAAAATGGATTAGGAATTTGATTTGTAGACTTCCCAACTTTATTATCACCACATAGAGACACCCTCATTGGAACTGGAAGAGGAGGAGGATAAAGAACAAAAGGAGAAGTAAATTCCTCCTCTAAAATTAGAGGTGTCTCACGATTCGTAAGAGTCAGGGAAGTATAACACCAGGGGGTTTAGGTTCACCATGCAAAGATACATGAATCAAATGCTAAAAAATTTGTTTAAAGAAATCCCAATTCCCATCTTCTTCGGGAAATTCATAACGAAGTTGAAGGAATCGATTAAAGAAATTCTCAATTGATTGATTATTTTATTAACATCTCGGTAATCATACCTATCAAAGGCTTGATAAAGCTCCTTTAGGAAATGAAAGAAATAATGGATGAAGGCTGGTGGTAAGGTATGGAACCATTTATTAACATGACCTTAAGGATGAGGAAGAAAATCAAACAATCAAACTCTTCATCATCGATGTCATAAGATTCACAAAATTTAAGAAAATCATAAATGTGCGCGGTTATGGATGTTCCATCCTCACCATCAAATTTTAACTGAGACAAGTGATTGAGAGGCTCATTCAGGATTGAAAATTGACAAATGGATAAATTAGAGAAAAACCCCGGGAGTAAGATTTGAGGATAAGCCAATTGAGATAAGAGGTTTAGAACAGAGTCAATGAGCACAACTTGTCATCTGGACCTCCTTCTAGCACCAATTATTGACAGTGTTGGAAATTGGTCAACCAAGGGGTCACCCTGATGTGAAGTCCCAATTAGACCTCACACTATTTGGAATGGGAGCCCCATCTAGATTATCGGCTTGATTGCCATGTATTCTTATAGATTTTCCTTAGTTCTAACTATCAGTAAGAGAGAAGAACGTGTGTGCACGTTCAAAAAGCAAGTAAGTGTGTTTGGTGAGTGTTCAGTTGTAAGTGTGTCAAAGTTATTCTATTGTAGAGGGAAAGAGTAGAGTGAGACTTTAAGAGAGAGGTAATAGCACCACCCAAGAAGAGACACACGCAAACAAGAGGGATCCATCTAACATCCAACAGAATAATCCACAAAAGATGCGACGTTCATTACAACCAATCAATGAGAAAGATCTACCTGACATCCTGTGGAATAATCCACAAGGATGGGACAACAATGATAACCATTGCAACACATTATCAATAAGATAAATACTAAAATAACTTAAATAGTTCAACTACTTTAGCACATATGAAAACAAACATGAAATACAAACATTCGCATAATAGTCTTGCAAATATTCATAATCCATGCATGAAGAACATGTCAGCCATGAAGGCTTCTATTATTAAGTAAAAATTCCAAGACATATATACAATGAACATCACTAGCTCCAATAGTGGAGATTTGGAGCCACTCGCTCCTCAAAAGAACTAGTTTGTCTCTCTAATGCCTTGTGGGAGGAGCCAAGGTGAAAAGTCCTTTGCTCTTATAATGAGGGTGTATATATAACAATGAGGAAGTGATGCTTCACCTTCAGTATGAATCTTCACCTACCCTCATGACCATTTGACTTCCTAGGACTTTTCAACCTTACATGACTCTTCATATTCCATACATCTCCTTTAGACTTCGACTTTAAAATACATTTTTTAAACATAATTAACATCATTATCCATAATGGTGTGGCATGTGACAACTCATGACATGAAATTGCTGACATAGACTACTTGATGATGTTGGCAATGTCAAGCCACTGCTGCTATTGTGTGCTATAGGTATGATCGAGAATATTTTTCTTTTCACCTCTGCATGGCTTGGTGATAAGGGATCTTCAATGATCTCAAGTCTTGAATGGTGATTGCAAATTGATGTCCCTTTGCTTTCTCTTGATTGATCAACTTTCATACTCAACTACGAGAATGTATTTCAACATGTTGTGCTCCTTCATATCCTTCTTCATCATCCTAACATGGCATGATAAGGTACTTGTTTATGCAATTCATTCATGACAAGATCACATTAGTTCGAAAACGCCCTAGTCTAATATTGTGCATATTAATCCATTGACTGAGTCGGAACTGGATGGAAGTTTAAGAGAAGGGCCCAATGATTATGAATTTGTGCAGTTCAAGCAGTCAAAGGGATCCTTCAACCTTGATACTGCGTAGTGTGCAATTCAAGCTGGGCTGAGGGAGTAAATTGTGCAATTATGGAGGTCAGTGTGACAGGTTGAGGGGATGAGGACTGTGTGAGTACATTGCACAGTTCTAGGAGACAAGGGAGGTTGGGCCATTGCACATTTGTGTAGTTCAAGAGCTTAAGAATGAGCTTGAGGCTAGAGATTTTGAAATGTGCAGTTAAGGCCAGGTTGGGAGAATGAATTGCACAATTTTGGGAGCCAAGGTCAGGGTTTGAGCACTGGAACTACGCAGTGCAATAGTGTTGGGAGGCAGGAACTGCACGTTGCACAGTGCCAAGAGGCAAGGTCACAACTGGAGGACTGAGACTATGCATTGCGTAGTTCAAGGAAGTCGCGTGAAGCTAGGTTGCTTGGTCGGGAATCTTTTCAGAAAATGACTTAAGTGTGGGATGGGTGAGACTGATGTGAACAGTGATAAGTCTTCGAATTTGATCACACACTTAGACTACTCGACAACACAACAACATAGATCATCCAGGACACATGAAAATGCATTTCCCTCCATGTCACAACTTTATGACAACTTATCACAAGTGCGACACTTAAGACACACTTTGCGATGACCGTGACGACACTTGTGCGATAGTGCCTAAAACTTTAGAAATGAGTGCGATGAATGTTTACATGGTTAGAACAAATCATTTACACAAAGGTGACTCTTGAAACCTCGAAAATAGGCATATATACATGGTACGACAATTAACATGCAAAAAAATGACATTTTGCCTATCTTACAAACGGGACAAAAACTCCTCAAGAAAACACATAGAATGAGTTTCAATGTTTGCGACGACAATGTACAAGACCAAGGAAGGCTCTAAAATTGAACGTAAACCAAAATTTTGAAGGGTGTTATAGCAGTGAAAATATGTCAATGTTTCTTTGGGTCCCCTGTCAAATTTGGTTGCTCCTCTGGAATACCACAAACAAAGTTCTAAAATTTCTTCACTGCCTTGTTGTGAAATATCTCCTCCACTCATGAGGTTTAGGAGTTCAATGCAGTTGTCTTTGATTCCTCATAATAACAACACTCAAATTTTTTTCAAATCTAAATTCGTTTTTTTGGTACTACAAATTATAACGAAGTCTTTAAACATATTCTTCGAGGCTTTCATCCTGATATTGAGTCATTTGGAAGAATTCCTCACATTGTTCTTTGTATTTGAAATAGTCATGATATTTCTTTAGAAACTTATCCTTCATTTGTGCCCATGTTTTGATGCTCCCTTCCTCTAAACCCACAAACTAGTCTAACGTTGCTCCATTGAGAGTGGCAGGAAATGCCTTTAACTTTTGTGCATATGAAACATAGTGATAACTTCTACAAAGGATATCAAATTCTAAAAGAAAGGTTTTTGGGTCTTCCTTTGAGATACCATGAAAATTAGGTAGGGCTGAGTGCAAGATGTTCTTCATTTTTGCTTTCACCTAAGATTATTTGATGGGGAATTTGAAGGATAAGATCTTCTCCTCCTTACTTTTGCATGACATCTTCTCTAGGATTTTGTCCTCCTCCTTAAAGGGGGTCTTGGGAGATGAAAAAAAAAATCAATTATATTTGGATCTATTCGCCAAAAAGGTCTTCTATAAATAGAGTAGCAGAAGAAGGTTGCACAAATACAGATTCCACTTTAATGGATTCAATTCTTTGTTTTGATAACAAACTTTTTGTAGGAGTTAAATAATGTGCTTGGTTTCACCCTCTTTCACTCGAAGCTGCACAGTTATTTTGGGGGGGGGGGGGGAGTTTTGACAAATCTGCCAAAATGGTCTCTACTCCTACGCATCTACATTGTCATTATGTAAAATCTTGAAAGGGTAGAATGTCATCATGATTAAATTTTGAAAAGGAAGAAATATAAAAATCAAAAAATAAATTTACATAAAAATTGACACTACATTGATTGGACTATTGATAGTTCCCTATAAATGGTGGCAAAAATGACTCGATTTTTCATTATCCTTCTAATTGCTTAGAAACATAACCAAAAGTACACTCATTTAATTATCAATTTGGGATTCATTTGGAAATTGCAAACTGTCACTTAGTGTATGTGCCATTGCAATATGTATGTGTCTTGAGGTTCTAGTAATCCAAATGTTGCCACAATACCAAATAAAGATGCTTTCACAAGTCACCAATCTAATCAAACACACCCCACGTTGCAGGAAATAAATCACTCTTTGCATGAAATTAAATTGCAAGGAAGGTATATCACAGTTGCATGAAAGTAAACACACTTGCAGAAAGTAAACACACCATCAATGAACGACAAAAAAATAACTCATAAATAAAGTGTAGACATCAAGATATAAAATTCATGCAACTATCAATCATTAAAATGCTATTGTGTTACCTTGATGCAGGTGTCCAATCAAGGAGACAGGTGGCTGCAGGTTGGACCGTGGAGCTAGTTAGGCCTCCACACACAACACACCCAACTGAATGGCTATTGGGAGTCGGGCTCTCCCTCGAGAGTTACTTAATGCAAGAAGGAGGCAACAGGGTGGTAATTTACAGTGGATGGGCAATGAGGAGGGAGTGTTGGGTGAGGGAGAGTAGCGAGGTATTAACGTCCTGGCTCAAGCAGAGGCTTGGGGTGATGGGTCAGGATAGGTTCGGGATTGAAGGGTATGCAGGGGACTAGAACTGGCAATCTCTTTAGCCGTGGGATCCGAGAGAGCACAAGACAAACTACAACGACGGGAATTGCAGTTCCAGGGCTGATGTAAGTGGGTGGTGGGCTCTTGCTTCCCCTACCTCACTCTGGTTCTTCTTTCGGCAAGGAATTTCCCCTCTAGAGCAGTAGTTGGGCGGAGAACATGGGGCGTGGCTCTTCCCTGGGAGTGGATGGTTTACCTTCGTGACCTGCAACACGCCACCCAGATCGCCGGCAAATAGTGGGGAGGTGCATGGGAATTGTACTGGGAAATTTGAGAACTTCGATGCAGAGAATGTAAGTCATGTTTTTCATTGTTTGGTTCATATTCGATTGGTGTGTACGGTTTCTCAGGGCAGCCAGGTTCATGTAACGGGTGGAGGAGGAGTCAGCTGCATGCCGTGGGAGCGAGGTCGTGCCTGTAGAGGAGGATCCGATCACTATATGGAGAATCGTTCGCCAAGGACATACCTAGCTCGGGCTCGGAGTCGACCGAGAGCCGCCACTCTTATGCATAGGTAACCATATCCCCAGATCGCTCCGAGGGCTACATAAAGGCCCCAACTACCTTGGACTCTATAGTTGCTAACCTGAACACTCTCCATCTGGGCATGGAAACTATGAGGGAATAGCACTACAACGATTAGAATGAATTGGTGGCCTACATCAACGATATCTAACACATGAATAATGAACTCTTGGACTCTCTAGATGGCCTTCGGCGGTAGCTTCGACGAAAAAATGACCACCTCCGTGTGTTGGAGACCCAGGTAGAGCATATTGACTACCACACGCATGAGAGGGCAGCGCTATTTGTAACCCCGCCACCTTTCCCCCCAAGCCTCCTCCGTAATGTCTAAGTCTAGAAAATTATCTTCTTGTGCTACTTTTGTTTTGGAAATCACCAAAGACACGAGTTGTCTTGGCTTCCTTACAAGCTCAATCTTGTTCATAGTAGCTCTCTTGTTAGCTGTTAAGCCTGTTACTTTGCCTGGTGTTGCAAGAATGATGTATATCGTTCAACTGTTGATGTATGATGTTTTTGAAATTTGGATATTATAATAGGGTTACCTTGACTGACAAAATAAAATAAAATGTTATTGTGTTGAAAATAGAGCAAAAATAAGTTACAGTCAAGCTGCAACAACAACTTAAATTCCCTAAACACAAAAAACTACATGAAATTAATTAGATAATCAATTAACCATGAAGCTAATCTTTAGAATGTACAACTTGGAGTTGCAATAATAATTATTCAATAGAAATGCAGTAAAAGAACTATTAGAATTGTAGCAAAAGGAAAAGAATTGAGTTGTGACAAGAGTGATTAGCTAAGAATGAACAAAATTATAAATGTTGACTATATGCTAACGCTACAAGCAATACCAAACTAACAAGGGGGCTCTAACTCCTTAGGCAATATACTCTAAAATCTCAATTCACTTGATCACAAGAATACCATCGAACAATCGATGCAAAAGAGACTTTTTATGGTATGAAACGTAGAAATTACATAGTGCACTTTTACAATATTTTTCTTCTCCATAGGTTTCAGAAGAAGTCATGTATTTTTACAATATTTTACTTTCTAAAATGATTGAAAGATGAGATAGTTAGCGTGAGAGAATCAGGGGACTTATCCTTATATAATAGTCTTTTTCCGAAATTGGTATTTGTTGAACAAATGTTAACTTAGATCAGTTGGGTGTCATTAGTAGTTGAGTGTTCCTCCTTAATTAGTCACCCACTTTCCTATGTTGTCTTACATCATTACAAACTAATGTTGATTGCATAGTTGGAGCGATGACCAAAGAGTTGGCGAGATATTCCAAATTTGCAACACTATGAGTTGTGGTGACAAGAGTTGCAACAAGGAAAAATCCATGAAATTTAGCAACAAAGTGTGAATTCAAGAGTTGTAGGAAATTCATTGGGTCACAGGTGAGTTGGAGCATGATTATCTCTACAAGTGGAAGCGTCAAAATTACAACAATGATGATCAGGTCCAGAGTTGCAACAAATGCATGCTCCAGCGAAGTTGTAGCACTTGTAGGGAGTTGCAACACCTATTGTGAGATTGTAGCCATTGATTTTTGCTCCTATTTGACATGTTAGTTTGAAAGATGGAAATTTCACACCGTAATGCATAAGAATAAGTGTAAAAGTGTTGTAAAAGAGATTATTCATACACTTTTTAAAAATGGGATAATCATGGATGAAAAAGGCAATAGGAATGGATGAAAAATGGAAAATTGTTGGGAAAATGGAATTGGATGGGAGTTGAAAATATGCCAATTTAGGTGCATATTAGGGTGCAAGGGAGATTGAACTAGACAAGGTGCCAAGTCCATATGGTTTATCTACCCATTTATTTTTAGGAATGATGGCACATCACTAAGACAAATCCTCCTATAATGTTGAATTACGTGCAAAAATCCTTCTAAATAGGAGGAGCTACTAACTCTACTTTTCTAGATCTCATTCCTCAAGATTCAAACTCCTCTTTCGTTTCTCAATTTACACCATTTTCACTATGCAATGTTTCATAAATAATGACAAAAGTAATGAAAAATAGTTTGAAACATTTCTTCTCCCATTACATTTGATATAACCACATGGGATTCCTAAAGAGTGGAAAGTAGTGGACAACATAATTCTTATGCAAGGATCAATTCATACCAACAAAAAAAATAAGGATAAAGGAATGGTAACTGATATTAACATGGCCAATGCATTTGAAATAGTTCAACACTCATTTCTTGTTAATGTACTTCAAAAAATGTGCTTCACAGTTTATTTGTTGTATCTCTTCTTGTACAACTCTACCTAAATTTACCCCTTGGTAAATGGACGATCTTCCTCCTCCTTCAAGTCTACCAGACATGGTAGCATCCCCTCTATTGTATATTTTAATGATATATTCTCTAAGTAGAAAACTAGAACATAAGAAAATCATTAGGAATCATAATAATAAGGAAGCTAGAAGTATAAATCATTCCCAATTTGTCGATGACATAATTCTACTAGGGGGGTTTCTTTAATCATGTTCAATAGATGTAAAATACTCTTATATCATTACCTTCAATTCTCGAGAATGTTGGTCGATAAAGATAAGTTCCATATCTATGCTTGGAATTCTAATAAGTTACTCATTCATGACATTTCCATAATCATTTCCTTCCCTTTTCTAGATAATTGGAAATCTTTCAAATACTTGGGGAGTTTCAATCTACTTTTATTCGGGCTCCTCTTCTCAATGGCCTCGAATAGTTAGCGATATCAAGGAAAAGTTAGTTCAATGGTGAGCTTAGTGGCTCAACCTGTAAGGCATATTGTGATCCTAATTTAAACAAGAACTTAACAAATTATAGATATAACCATAAATATAAAGACGCAATAGAAATAACACTTTATTTCATTATTATCAAATACTGAAATATGCTTACAAACATAATGGAAATAAGACTAGCTCGGGGGATGGTAGCTTATCTTTGAGAAGAGATGTGGTGGTTGCATGCGTCTGAATTGTGTTATAATGAGGCTCGAAGGCCTATTTATTGTTGAGAAACAATGGAAAACCCTAAACATCCAAAAGCCTAACCCTAGGAGATGAAGCGCCAAACTATAGGCCCCGTTTGGTTAAATTGGTACATAACTTCCCGGGGTCGTAACTTTGGTATACGATCTCTGTTTGATGCGTGTAATGTTGAAAATGGCAACAAGAAATGCTAAAAATATCATTGCTATAAATAGTAGTTCAGGTACCAGTGTTAGACATAGCAACAAGGAATGAAAAATGGAAGTGCTAAAAATAGCATTAGAATAAATAGCATTTCAGGATAGATTCCAATTTTAGTTAGTCCCTAAACTAAACTAGTGAAGTAAAATTCGAATTTGATCTTAGTAGCTGTTTGTAAAATAATTGATTAATTCATCTTGAGTTAATTAGCTAAGGAAAATCAAACATGAAGTCTATGTGGGGACATGCAACAATTTCTCCATTAATTGAGGAATTCATCCATCAGTTAAAGAGTTAAGGATGAGTTGTAATATTGAGTTGTAATTAGTTGACTTAGTTAACTGAGTCAAGTCCAGTTAGATTAATTCAAACAATTTGTTAAATTAATGTAAGTTCAGTTAGTTAATGCTTGCATCCATGTAACTACTACACTTCAGATAACTGAGTATTCTCTCATAAATAACTCATGCATGTCAGTTCAGACAGAGACCCAGTCAAGATCAGATGGAGGGGCAGTGTACTATGAGTTGCTAGAATATTCCATTGTGAATATTCCTTGCATGCAGAAGGAATTATTTCCTTGAGGATTGTGCAGTTACTTCTTTAGGTTTAGTGAGTGTGATGAGGCCAATTCACACATGTGACATCATTGGACCCCAAGAAAAACTGCACAAAGAAATAGGAGGCTTGGAGGGCTTGCAGAGGACATATACTATGTCATTCAGTCTATGAGCTATATTGTTTGATTGCACAGAGAGCAGGATAACTTGAAAGCTGATTCTTTTTGTAACTTGAACAAGATTTCCACTTGTATGATAATACAGAGTTGGGGTTTTAGGCTGAGGCTTTCCCCGGGTTCTTTATTCTATGTTATGTGTGATTGATTTCTGATTCTCAGTTATATGTGTTCTCTTGATCTTGCTCATGTTGAAAATGCAACAAGATGATGGAGCTTAGTGAAAAGAAGTCGCCTTCACTAAATGGGTCGTAGGCTATTTTTGGCGCAAAGTCTATTTTTAGACATATGGATCATGGTCTATGAGTTGCAGGATGTTATTTATGGATGATTGGTCAGGTTGGTAAAAATAGATGGACTTCTATTTTTAGACATGTGGGCGGAATCTATTTTTAGACTGCCAGTCAAAAAATAGAACAGTCGAATATTATTAGCTCTCAATAATATTTGGACTATAAACATTATCTTATCCTCTTGCAACACTTCAGTTCGAGATACGGATGTGGCACATGCAACTGCCAGAAGGAAATACGCTTTTCCTATGGGTTAGTTGAGCTATTGCATGAAGGACTTCAATTAGAACTCAAGTGATTGAGTTCGGTGGAGTTGATTGAGGGGTTGATGGAGTTGTGTTCAGTTTGACGTAGTTGAACTAATTGTATTTAGTCTAACTGAAAAATAAACTAGTGATGAGTGGTGTGAATTAATTATTAATTAATTCACTAATTATTAACTCATAAATCAACTAAAGAATACATTATTTGACTCAGTGCATGGACAGTTCAGTGGAGACAAGTGTTAGAGGTGGGTGAAAGGGTGAGTCTACTATCAGTTGTGACTATAGTTGTGCATGAGATTTGCACAATCATTGATTGAGATTGCCAATGAGGATTGTGCAGTACATTCCAAGGGAATTCGAACTTGTATCAGATCTATTCTCAACAGGTATTGTGCAGTGGAGGCATGCAAACAACGGAGGAAATTTGAACCTGTGACTTGATTCAGATCTGAGCTAGTTTGTGTGTAGCAGGTGGAGATAGTACTGAGTACTTGTGAGGAGTATTGTACTATGTATTGTTACATGTTTTCTATCATCATAATATAAAGATAGTTGAGGGGTTTTCAGCTGTATGCTTTCCCTAGTACATACTGTGTTGATATGTGTGATTGATGTTTCAATGTGAGCATGCGATTGTTTCTTAATTCCGCAAATTGATGATCAACGTAGAGGAGGTTATGTATTATGCATGCATTTCGCAAATAGTGTATAATCAGGATAATATCTGTGAATAAGTGTTATATTATTCAAAATTTCTACATGGTACCAGAGCTAGTTGATTTGTAGAAAAAGTTCTACATGATATCAGAGCGAGGATTGATCATCAGATCTATTCAGAAAGTGATTACGTTTTATTTCTTCAGGAAGAGTTTGTAATCGGGCTAGGTAGCCGCTGGATTCATCCTTCTTTTGGAAGGTGAGATATTCGGTAAATGCCCATACAGTCAATCTCTGTACGAGAAATACTTTGTTCTCGCGAATTTTAAATCAGAAGCGGTTGAGTTTTGAGCTGGTGGAATTTGAATTTGCAGTAGTGTTTTCTTGGTGTCGAAGTTGAAATTTCTTTCAACAGATTGCTAATAGAGTATGCCCTTAAAGGTAGCTCAAATTATATTGCATGGAAAGACAGGATGGAGGCAGTTTTAGATGACAATGGGTTGAAGGAGTTCATAGATGCTGAAGTCCCAAAGCCTACTGATGCTGCTCAAGTTGAGGCTTGGAAAAAGAAGACAACAAAGTGTCGAAGGATTCTGTTGGAGTGTGTGAAGGATCACATTGTATCCAGCCTGCATGAAAAGACTTCTCCATACTTGATGTGGAAAGTGTTGACAAATTTATTCCAAAGCAAGAGCGACCAGAGGAAGTTGGCGCTCAAGGATAAACTCAGAAACATTAAGTGTGAGAAAGGAGACAGTATGCCCAAGTATCTCACGAAGTTCACCCAATGCCGGGATGAGCTGGGAAGTGTGGGGGTGACTTTCGATGATGAGGACTTGGTGACCTTAGCTCTCCTTGGTCTTCCGAAGAGCTGGCATTCCTATCAGGACTCTGTCAATGGTCGGGAGAAATTGCCAGGATGGGAGAGACTTTGGTTCGATCTTGTGCAAGAGGAGATAAGGCGGAATACCAGGGATGGATCTTCATCAAAGGCATCTGATGAAGAAAATTGCGCTTTGGCTACCAAAGCAAAGTAGGGGAAGAACAAGAAATATTCTCATTCCGGTGCGAAAGGCAAGAAGCAGGAAATGTCCAAGGTGAAGTGCTTTCACTGTCACCAGCATAGACATTATGCCACAAATTATCCGCAGAAGAAGAAAAATAAGAAAGTTGCTGGATCTGCAGCAGGAGAGGCCTTAGCCTCGCAGTTTGAGCTGGATTTTTTGTTTATCGCATGCTCGGTATCAAGTGTGATGGGATCAGTATGGTTCTTGGACAGTGGTGCGTCTTTTCACATGACAGGAGATCGAGATTTGTTTTCTGATCTGGATGAGAAAGATCTTGGAGTGCACATCGAGATGGGTGATGATGGTAGATACAGTGCGACCGATATCAATACCATTTCCTTTGAGAGGGGGTCTGGTAAACCCTTCGTATTGAAGGAAGTGACGCATGTTCCAGGATTGAAGAAGAATATTATCTCAGTGGCGATGTTAGAAGACAAGGGATATGATGTTGTCTTCAACGAGGGAAAGGCTTTCCTACTTAGTAAGACAACTAGAGAAACCCGGAAGATAGGGGTTCGAGTCAAGAACCTTTATCAATTGCATGTAGATGGTTGTGCAGCAATGGCATGCAAGGAAGGAGTGGTGAGCCTGGATGATGGCGAGTTGTGGCACCGGAGATTGGGCCACCTTCACCATGGAGCTTTGAAGATACTACCGCAGATTTCTACTGGGCTTCCTAAAGGCACTCTTATGCAGTCAGATCAGTGCAAGGGGTGTACTTTGGGAAAATTTGTGAAAGCCACCTTTCACAAGAAGGATAGTCGCACCACGACGATCCTTGAGAGAATTCACACATACGTGTGTGGACCTTTCTTAGTAGCTTCGACAACAAAGCACAAGTACTATGTGATCTTTGTTGATGATTTCTCTCGAAAGTGCTCGATCTTCTTCATGCAGAAGAAGAGCGAGACATACTCAAAGTTCTGTGAGTTCAAAGCACTGGTCGAGAAGGAATCGGGGAAGAATTTGAAGGCTCTTAGGAGCGACAATGGTGGTGAATTCATCTATGGCGAGTTCAAGGACTTCTGCAGCGCAGAAGGGATTCGAAGAGAGCTCATAGCTCCCCATAACCCACAGCAGAACG
>APFE030692938.1:30988-46042 GCA_000404065.3 Pinus taeda | reverse complement strand
CATTCTTCTCAATGATTTGTTAATGAATTATTTCATGCATTCCTTGGTCAGTATGATAGATATATTTTGTTTTATAATGAATATTCAGATGCTATGTAATTGTTTTCCTTGTTAGTGAACGCAGGTCTGAAGGTGAAGGAGGAGCTCATCCGGATCAACAAGACTGGACTACTACAACAAGCATTGGACCTAAGGTAAGATCGAGAACATTTGAATTCTTGTAAAATGATATGTATCTAGAGAAGGATAGTTCTTATTTGGTTTGTTTGTCATTAGAGAGTCTTAGACTCCTAGGAAGGTTAGATTTGCCCGCAAGTATAACTCATTCCGCGTGACACTTAGCCTCGTAGTTTGAGCTGGATTTTTCACTGATCGCATGCTTCGTATCAAGTGTGATGGGATCAGTATGGTTCTTGGACAGTGGCGTGTCTTTTCACATGATAGGAGATCGAGATTTGTTGTTTGATCTGAATGAGAAAGATCTTGGAGTGCACATCGAGATGGGCGATGATGGTAGATACAATGCGACTAGTATCGGTACCATTTCCTTTGAGAGGGAGTCTGGTAAACCCTTCAGATTGAAGGAAGTGATGCATGTTCCAGGATTGAAGAAGAATCTTATCTTTGTGGCGATGTTAGAAGACAAGGGCTATGATGTTGTTTTCAGCGAGGGAAATGCTTCCCTGCGCAGTAAGACAACTGGAGAAACCCGAAAGATAGGGGTTCGAGTCAAGAACCTTTATCGGTTGCATGTAGATGGCTGCGCAGCAATGGCATGCAAGGCAGAAGGAGTGGTGAGCCGGGATGATGGTGAGCTGTGGCATTGGAGATTGGGGCACCTTCACCATGGAGCCTTGAAGATACTGCAGCAGATTTCTACTGGGCTTCCTAAAGGCACTCTTGCGCAATGAGATCAGTGCAAGGGGTGTACTTTGGGAAAGTTTGTGAAAGCCACCTTTCACGAGAAGGATAGTCGCGCCACGATGATCCTTGATAGAATTCACACAGACGTGTGTGGACCTTTCTCAGTAGCTTCGACAACAAAGCACAGGTACTATGTGATCTTTTTTGATGATTTCTCTGGAAAGCGTTGGATCTTCTTCGTACAGAAGAAGAGCGAGACATACTCAAAGTTTTGTGAGTTCAAAGCACTGGTCAAGAAGGAATCGGGGAAGAAGGTGAAGGCTCTTAGGAGTGACAATGGTGTTGAATTCATCTCTGGCGAGATCAAGGACTTCTGCAGCGCAGAAGGGATTCGAAGAGAGCTCATAGCTCCCCGTAACTCACAACAGAACGGGGTTGCTGAGCGGAAGAACAGAACGATCGTGGGTGCTACACAGGCGATGTTACATGATCAGGGCCTACCCCTTCACTTGTGGGTGGAGGCATGCAATACTGCAGTATATGTGCAGAACCGTTGTCCTCACAAGATACTTGGCATGAGTACACCCGAGGAGGCTTATTCTGGTAAGAGGCCTGATATTTCCCATTTGAGGATTTTTGGTTCTTCTGTTTACATGCATGTGACGAAGGATGCCAGGAAGAAGCTGGAGTCGACTGCAGAGGTTGGGATATTTGTGGGGTACACTAATATGCCCCACAACTATCGTGTGTATTTGCCAGATAGTCACAAGACTATTGTGCAACGAGATATAAAATTTCAGGAGGAGAAAGCCATGAAGTGTTCGCTTGAGAGGGAGCCACACTTGCATGCAGATGAGGAGCTATTAGTTCCTAAGGATGAGCTTCAGGACATGGATCAGCCACAAGATGAAGTTCATGGAGTGGAAGAGATCACTCATGCAGCGCCAACCATCAAAGGGCGAAAGCGCACTATAGAAGCTTAGCGACTGGCTCAAGATGCAGAGAAGGTTGTAGGACCACCTACAGCACAACGTAGAAAGAGACAATCACCTAATCGGTACACTGGATACATGGCTCTTGTGAGAAAATGTGTCGTGACTGATCCATCCTCTTTCGAGGAAGCTGTGGTGGATCCCGCATGGGTAGATGCCATGGTGGAAGAGTATGATTCTATTGTCAGAAATAGTGCATGGGATATTGTCCCAAGGCCAGAGGGGAAACCAGTGGTGGGTTCGAGATGGATCTACAAAGTGAAGCAAGCAGCTGACGGGAGTGTGGAGAAGTACAAGGCAAGATTTGTTGGCTGAGGCTTCTCACAGATAGAGGGGATCGATTATGAGGAGACCTTTGCACCTGTCACAAGGTATTCTTCCATACGGATGATTCTTGCTCTCTCAGCGCAGATGGGGTGGCACATCCATCAGATGGATGTGAAGACTGTGTTCCTCAACGTAGTCATTGAGGAGGAGGTGTACATAGAGCAGCCCGAAGGTTTCGAGATCTTCAGCAGCGAGTCACATGTGTGCGGGCTCAAGAGAGTGTTGTATGGGTTGAAACAAGCACCTTGTTCTTGGTACACACGGATAGACAGTTATTTCACCGGACTTGGATTCTTCAAGAGTAAGGCGGATCCTAACCTATACCAGATAGCGGTGGACGGTAAGTTGCTGATCATTGTACTTTATGTAGATGATTTGATTTTGACGGTAGATGAGCTGTTGATACTTTCATGCAAGGAGGATCTTGCTAGAGAGTTTGAGATGAAGGACTTGGGCCTCCTTCATTATTTCCTGGGATTGGAAATTTGGCAGCGCAGTGATGGACTATTTGTCTCTCAGCGTAAGTATGCCCGGGAGATGCTGGAGAAGTTCAACATGCATGGCTGCAAGCCTGTTGATACTCCTCTTCCTGGAGGTTGGAGGAAGGAGGATGCTACTTCATTGGAGGTAGTGGATGCCACTGTTTATCGACAGTTGGTGGGGTCTCTTATGTATCTAGTCAATACACGACCTGATATATGCTATGCTGTTAACCAGCTTTCACAAGCTATGGTTAAGCCAACCAAGCTCTTCTAGAAGGCAGGCAAGCATGTATTGTTTTATCTCAGAGGCACATGGGATATGGATTGTGGTACAGATAGGAGGATGAGGTGAAGCTATGTGGCTTCATGGATGCAGATTGGGCAGGGAGCCCAACGGACAAAAAGAGCACATCTGGAGGGATCTTCAGTATCGAGTCAACAACAATTTCTTGGTACAACAGGAAGCAAAGATCCATGGCACTCAATTCAGCAAAGGCCGAGTATATGGCAGCAAGTTTGGCTCCATGCGAGGCTATATGGATGAGGAAGATCCTGGTCGGGTTGTTCGGGTCACACTTGGAGCCTACTATGATTTATTGTGATAACCAGAGTTGCATTAAACTCTCAGCTAATCTAGTATTTCATGATAGATCCAAGCACATCGACATCAGGTACCACCATATCAAAGATTGTGTACACCGGAGAATCATGTTACTTTCATACATTCCCACGGAGGATCAAGATGCTGATATCTTGACGAAGGCGCTCACCAGGAGCAATTCGAATACCACAAAGGCAGGATAGGAGTTGCAGATAATCCATATCTTGTTGAGAGGGAGCGTTGAAAATGCAACAAGATGATGGAGCTTAGTGAAAAGAAGTCGCCTTCACTAAGTGGGCCCGCAGGCTATTTTTGGCGCAAAGTCTATTTCTAGACATATCGATCGTGGTCTATGAGTTGCAGGATGCTATTTATGGATGATTGGTAATGTTGGTAAAAATAGATGGACCTCTATTTTTAGACATATGGGCGGAGTCTATTTTTAGACTGCCAGTCAAAAAATAGAACAGTCGAATATTATTAGCTCTTAATAATATTTGGACTGTAAACATTATCTTATCCTCTTGCAGCACTTTAGTTCGAGCTACGGATGTGGCACATGCAACTTCTAGAAGGAAATATGATTTTCCTATGGGTTAGTTGAGCTATTGCATGATGGACTTCAGTTAGAACTCAAGTGATTGAGTTTGGTGGAGTTGATTGAGGAGTTGATGGAGTTGTGTTCAGTTTGACTTAGTTGAACTAGTTGTATTTAGTCTAACTGACAAATAAACTAGTGATGAGTGGTGTGAATTAATTATTAATTAATTCACTAATTATTAACTCATAAATCAACTAAAGAATACATTAGTTAATTCAGTGCATGGACAGTTCAATTGAGACAAGTGTTAGAGGTGGGTGAAAGGGTGAGTCTACTATCAGTTGTGACTATAGTTGTGCATGAGATTTGCACAATCATTAATTGAGATTGCCAATGAGGATTGCGCAGTACATTTCAAGGGAATTCGAACTTGGATAAGATCTATTCTCAACAGGTATTGCGCAGTGGAGGCATGCAAACGGTGGAGGAGATTTGAACCTGTGACTTGATTCAGATCTGAGCTAGTTTGTGTGTAGCAGGTGGAGATAGTACTGAGTACTTGTGAGGAGTATTGTACTATGTATTGTTACATGTTCTCTATCATCATAATATACAGATAGTTGAGGGGTTTTCAGCTCTATGCTTTCCCCAGTACATACTGTGTTGATATGTGTGATTGATGTTTCAATGTGCGCATGCGATTGTTTCTTAATTCCGCAAATTGGTGATCAACGTAGAGGAGGTTATGTATTATGCATGCATTCCGCAAATAGTGTATAATCAGGATAATCTCTGTGAATAAGTGTTATACTATTCAAAATTTCTACAGCTCAATTTGATTAAGCTTCCTCAAAGTGTTGTAGAAGTAGATCTTGTATTGTGTTTTAGTATATTGCATAATCTGTTGATCTACAGTGGGAATTTCTACATGGTCTTAGAGCAAAGGTGATCAAAGCAGAGAACAATATACTAGAGGAGATTTCAAAGTTTTGAGTTTTGGGCCATGAGTTTTCAAAGAAGATATGAAAATTTTTGTGCAAAATTTTCAGAAACACATAGTAGATCTAGATTCCTTGGGAAAAAATACCCAAATTCAATAAAAAATCGGCTGAATCAGAGTTCGGATGAGGATTTAAAATTAGCTCTTTTTCCAGAAAATTTTGTGATGGCGGGAAAGATGAAATAGATTGCTGTGCTAGCCAAGAACCTGTATGCACTTGAGGTACAAGATGCATGCAAAGCCTTGAGGAGCAAGGCAAAGGTTAGATACTTGGTGGTTGAGAGGGAGAGTAAATTACCTCTCAACATGCAGCATTGCAAGAAGTCTCAGACAATTGTGGAGGAGCCAAAATTGGTGAAGAAGCTTCAGGAGGTTGTGGAGCAACCACAACTGGAGAAGTTGAGAGGAGACCGAGTGGAGGCATCCACTCATACAGAGACCTTTAGTAGGGGGAAATTTCGAGCCAAGTGGGCAGAGGGATCACATGTAACCATACCTCCAAGTGGGAGGTGGGGTGATGTGACGTGATAGTCCCAAGAAGGCTGAAATAGGCGCAAGATCCTTGAGGTACCCAACCTCTTGGATTAGACCTTGCTACGGGAGCCTTGATGAGGAGTAGCAGGACTAGCTGAGTGGGTAGAGGCAGATGCGAATGGAGCAGCATAGATTGCTACAGTGCAAGAATCCCAAGACAATGCAAAGTTAGCAGGCTGCAACAATGTGAGAGGCATAGGAGTGTTGCACCAATGCAAGATGGCATAGAGAGGTGTGCAACGATGTGATATGCATGGAGTGTTGCATCAGCTCAGAGGGCACAAAGGGAGCACTTGTCAGCGACAGAGGGAGCATCAACATCAGAGG
This sequence comes from Pinus taeda, assembly GCA_000404065.3. Classification (NCBI taxonomy): domain Eukaryota; kingdom Viridiplantae; phylum Streptophyta; class Pinopsida; order Pinales; family Pinaceae; genus Pinus; species Pinus taeda. The sequence continues at coordinate 40,374 of APFE030692938.1, read as the reverse complement.
GTGTTTCTAGCCCAACAGGGAGGTCAGTCAGTTGATTTTTTGTTTCTAGAGTTGCTGGAGCAATAACACTTGGGAGAAGTGTTGCATGCAGAACATTCCAAAGGTTTAGGATCAGGTTCGAGTTGAATACCTTTCTTGTTGAGAGGGAGTGTTGAAAATGGCAACAAGAAACGCTAAAAATAACATTGCTATAAATAGCAGTTCGGGTGCCAATGTTGGACATAGCAACAAGGAATGAAAAATGGAAGTGCTAAAAATGGCATTTCGGGATAGATTCCAATTTTAGTTAGTCCCTAAACTAAAATAGTGAAGTAAAATTCGAATTTGATCTTAGCAGCTATTTGTAAAATAATTAATTAATTCAGCTTGAGTTAATTAGTTAAGGAAAATAAAACATGAAGTCTGTTTGGGGACATGCAACAATTTCTCCATTAATTGAGGAATTTATGCATCAGTTAAAGAGATAAGAATGAGTTGTAATATTGAGTTGTAATTAGTTGACTTAGTTAACTGATTCAAGTCCAGTTAGATTAATTCAAACAATTTGTTGAATTAATGTAAGTTCAGTTAGTTAATGCTTGCATTCATGTAACTACTGCACTTCAAATAATTGAGTATTCTCTCATAAATAACTCATGCATATCAGTTTAGGCAGAGACCCAGTTGAGATCAGATGGAGGGGCAGTGTACTATCAGTTGCTAGAATATTCCATTGTGAATATTCCTTACATGCAGAAGGAATTCTTTCCTTGAGGATTGCGCAGTTACTTCTTCAGGTTTAGTGAGTGTGATGAGGCCAATTAACACATGTGACATCATTGGACCCCAAGAAAAACTATGCAAGGAAATAGGAGGCTTGGAGGGCTTGAGGAGGACATATACTATGTCTATTTAGTCTGTGAGCTATATTGTTTGATTGCAGAGAGAGAAGGATAGCTTGAGAGTTGATTCTTTTTGTAACTTGAACAAGATTTCCACTTGTATGATAATACAGAGTTGGGGTTTTAGGCTGAGGCTTTCCATGGGTTATTTCTTCGATGTTATGTGTGATTGATTTCTCATTCTTAGTTATATGTGTTCTCTTGATCTTGCTCAATTCGATTAAGCTTCCTCAAAGTGTTGTAGAAGTAGATCTTGTATTGTGTTTTAGTATATTGCATAATTTGTTGATCTACAGTGGGAATTTCTACACACAATACCTCGTTAGAAATATCTATTCGTAGGAGTACAACTTTCAAATTGGCAACATGGGTCACTGCCCCATGTTGGCCACGGTTTTCCCAAAAGAACATCGTTTAGGGCCTGAAAAGGGCCTCTAGAAGTTCACGACCCGAAAAAATGCCAAAAATAGTAAATTGTGCTACAATTAGGGAAACTAAAAAACTGAAAAAGAGTGTTGTGGGGGTTCAGGTGGGATAGGTGGGTGGCCACCAACATCTGCCTGGATCATTCCTCCCCCCTTAGGAGGAAACGGTCCCCATTGCGTTGAGTGCCTCCACGAGATGGGGAAACTTTTGCTGAACTTGGTCCCTGGTGAGCTGTTCTACAATCTCTGATGTGTCCAGTAATGGTGGGAAGCATGGTTGAGGGCGGTCCACATTGAACACTCAGTGCAAGCCAAGGAATGGGGGAATGATGTGCTCCAAAGCATTGTTTCCCACATCCTTGGTAATGGTGTAAGGACCATATTAGAGTGGTCTGAGCTTCTGATAGGCTCTTGTAAGGCGTTCTTTCTACAGATGCAACCAGGCTTTGTCGCCCACTTGAAACTTGTGTGGCACCCGATGTTGATCATGTCACTGCTTGTACTTGGAATTTTCTAGAATGGAGCGACGATATATTGGCCCGTTGGGTAGAGGTGCTTCAGGAGTCAGATCAAATGAATGCATGACCTGACAGTGCAATGGTACCCATGTGGGGGAGGAGAATATGTTCCTATATTCTTCATGACTGTATCCACCTGCTTCTGCTGCATGGAGGAACCCTTCCCATGGGCCATGGATGTGGCTACGATCTTCCCCTTACTTTGAGAGCAAACCAGAAAGAAAATGAATTTCGTAGTTTGGGAGATGATCTTACTGCATTTCTTAGTAGAGATCAAAGAGCCGGCGGTAGGTGGGGCTACCTCTGGTATCCTGTATAATGAATTACCCAAAGAAATAATAACAACATGAGGCCTTGACTCATACACAACATGTCGCTTCCACAAGTATGGTTGGCCTAATAATACATCACAAACATTAAGAGGTGCAACATCACATAATACCTCATCTGTGAAGGGCTTGATGCTATAGGGAAGGTGGCACTACTAGCCGACTCGAACATCTCGTCCTTAGTGAAGCCACCCAATTTTGTACGGTTGCAAGTGTGGTATGGTCAATAGGCCCAGACGCTTCATGACCTCTACTAAAAGGAGGTTCTTTTGGCTGCCAGAGTCGACAATGAATTGCAGCGGTGAACCCTTCACCCACATTTGTGAGTGCAAAAGATGCTCCCCCTCCTTTGGATCTTCAGGTTCATTCTTCTAGATCTTGGTGGTGGAAATAGTGGCGCTAGGCTCCGCATCAATGATTTGCTTCCATTTTTCATTCCTCTTATTAGGTTCTGACTCAGGGTTGGAACATCCATCTGATTCTGAAGCGTTCAACTTAGCCACTAGCGACTGCTTGGTCTGACACTCACTTGTGTTATGAGTGGGACTCTTATGGAAATCACATGACTTTCCTGTGTCCTTCTTTGACTTCATGGTGTTGTTCTTTTCTTGTGGTTGTGACGAGTTGTCTTAGGTCACACCGTCTTGGCTTTGTCCTTAGTTTTGTGGTTTAGGGAAGCCTTTCCCTTGCTTTAGATTTGCAGATCCAAAGTCTCTTTTCTTCTGTTTAAACTTCTGCTCGATCTTGACAACGTATTAGTATGTCGTGCCGAGTGAGGAGATGTGTAGGAACTCCATCTCGTCCTGAATGTACCTATGTAGGCAACCAAAGTATTTGAGTACCAAATTCCGCTCAGAATACTTGATACCCAACTTTGTGAAAAGGGTATGAAAAATGTTGGTAAACTCTGGCACGTCTTGGTCCCTTCCCTGCGACAACATGGTCCATTTTATGTATTTATCTTCATAGCTTCCGATAGGGTAGTACTGCTCCTTTATGGCATCCCAAAATGAATTCCAAGTGGGTGCGGCTAAAAACATTGAGGCTGTACTTTCATCCTTCTGCTCGCGGTAGGTTTCCCACAAGTCCTTGACGTGGGGAGTGACTTTGAGAAGAGAGAAAGTAATCTTTTCCCAGCTGGCAAAATCATGAACAAAAAAATACCCTTCTAGTAGATTTAACCATTTATCTATGACATCTACATCTATCTGACCCTCAAATATGGGGATTTAAAAGTTAACTTGTACCTTAAAGGGTGTGGCATTTCTAGAGAAGCTACTGGAAGTAGATGCGTCGCCCCTGGCTAGTCACTGAATGATCTTGGCAAAGTTGTCCATCATCGCGTTCCTTTGTCACTCGAGGGCTTCTTCAAGCAAGATTTTGATAAGATCTCCTACCCCCTCATCTTTCTTTTCTTCCGCCATGGGAGGCCGTTGGGATTTATGAGGCTAGTCCTGTAAAGGTTTGACCAGTTCAAGCCATAAATCCTTATATCCCGGCCTCGTTGGGGACATGCAAAGAAAAATAGAGAAAGAGTAGACCACTTTGATACCACTGATCCAGATTTAAATAGGAACGTAAAAAATTACATATATAACCATAAGTACAAAGATGCAGTAGAAATAACACTTCATTTCATTATTATCAAATACTAAAACGTGCTTACAAACATAATGGAAATAAGGCTAGCTCGGGCGATGGTAGCTTATCTCTGAGAAGAGATGTGGCAGCTACATGCATTTGAATTGTGTTATGATGAGGCTCGAAGGCCTATTAATTGTTTAGAAACAATCGAAAACCATAAACATAAAAAATCTAACCCTAGGAGATGAAACGCCAAACTATGCACCCCGTTTGGGTAAATTAGTACATCAGCTTCCGGGGGTCGTAACTTTGGCATACGATCTTCGTTTGATGTGCACAATACCTCGTTAGAAATATCTATCAGAGAAGTACAAAATTTGAATGGTCAACATCAATTAAAAACACATGCTAGCCCCGGTTTCCCCAAAAAACATCGTTTAGGGCCTCAAAACGGCTCCAGAAGTTGAGGACCCAAAAAAACTGCCAAACATAGTAAATTGTGCTACAATTAAGGAACTGAAAAACTGAAAGAGACAATTGTGGGGCTCCAAGTGGGATAGGCGAGTGGCCACCAATCTCCGCCGAAATCATATTGAATCTCCTTAAATTTTTTCTCTCAACCCCATATCTTTCAATTCTTTGCCCTCCTTGCCTTGGTTGGCATCAATAAACCAATAACTCAATAAATGAGAAAAGTATTATAGAAAGGAGGAAAAACTGATAAAAAAATATACCATCTAGTTAATCAATCCAATGTAAGAGTTCCAAAGGCCCATGAGGAGCTTGGAATCAAAGATCATTCCTTGATGACTTCAAGGGGGTGCTAAATACTTTAGAGATTAATCATTGGTATGTATATAGTTGGAAGAAATTAATTCACAAAATACTTCCAAGGCTAGAGACAACATTGTATCAAAATGGTAAAAGATGTTTGGGGTGGATCACCTATTTGGAAGCCCATCAAATCAACCATCCCATTGCTAAAAGCCAATTTGACCTACATCCTAAGAAATATAAATAATATAAGTTATTGCAATGATGGGTTGATAAGACACCCTCCCCTATCAAATCAGGTCAAACTCCAACAAATAAGGAAATGGATTAGAAAGCATGGGAAAAACTATTCATGGTATCTCACTTTGGACACAATCAAGAAATTGAAAAGGTTGGTCTTTCAATTGAGTGCCTTCACATATTCATTAAGTTGTATCCAAGCTTGTAACATCGCTCAAATGTTGTGGCCCTTTCCATCTCAATGCTTCTGACTATAGAGGTCGGGGTCCGTTAGATTACTCTGCCAAAAAAGGGTATGAATTCCTCATAAACTCTATTCCCTTACCCTCAAACACAACATTATGAAATAACATATGACATCTTAATGGCCTCCGAAAAAATAATGTTTTTTGTTGAATTTTAGTGCATGGAAATTTTATAACAATATAAAAATTGAAATGTCGGGGAATTTTGGGCCATTCAAGACATGTTTTTCTTAAAAGATGGGCTAAAACCTTGATTCATTTATTTCTAGAGTGTGAGTTAATGCTAAAAATTTATGCCTCTACTTTCTCTAGAATGGAATACATGTATAAGACGAAATCCACCTCGAAAAAACTATTTGGGAAATGGAATAATTTGTAAAGGGGGGGGGGGTGTTGGGGAGGGTTGGTTGGCGTTTGAAAAATAAAGGGATTTTTAACATTGTTTTTATAATTTTTCCTGATTACATAAATTGGAAAGTGTGGCTTTCTATAAACGGGACCACCTTCTCTCAAGAAGAGTCCTCTCCAATTCAAGTGCCTCATAGAGTAATTTATCTTTTATTGAAGTAACTTCTATCCAAATGAACACACTCAAAAGTTAGAATGGAATTAAAAAAAGTAGAATTTTAATGGTTTTAAAAAATCATTTGGATCATGGCTAAGGGATCCCCAATCCCACATTTTTATTTTTAATGGCACCTCTAAATAGAACCCAGGGGTGGCAAGCATAAATGGGGTTATTTATAACCTTAGGGAGATGAAAATGTGTACCTTTGCCTGAAGTATAAGTGTAACCTATAATAACATGGTAGAAGTATACACACTTCTACAAGGGTTATAACTTGTTATTGATATAAAATATTCAAATTTGATAGTGAATGGGGACACTATATTAACTATTTTATCTCTACTCTACAATCTTAATTCACATGATTACCAACTATAATCTATTTTGGAGTGACCTGATAAGAGAAAGGCACTCTAGCCTCAATCTCTTACTTCAAGATCCTAAGGTTCCAAAACTAAGAGGTTGATAGGTAAGAAAATATAATGACAACAAAGAAAATGGGGCCAAGTTTAATTAACACGAAGGAGTATGTGCAACCCAACCCTTAAAAACTTCTCAAATTTTATGCATCGCACCAACATAAGTCTCATTATGGATCAATGTGTGGACACTTATCACACCCTCCATGGGAGATAGTTGATAAGACCCTCCCATTATCTTCACCCGATCTCCACATATGTAAGCCTAGCTTATGATCAATTCTCCACATGTAGACAGGGAAAATATGGGATTTATCCCATGGCAAACAGTTTTGGATGATAGTTGGGTCATTCCCCTAGTTTAATTGTATTCTTCCCTGGCTCTAGTATTCTTTTCCTTAGGGTACCTCTCTGTGGTATTTCTTATTAAAGGGGACCTATATTACTCATGATAGAAGGCTCACAATATCTCTATTTTGGGTAGGGTTTCCTTGCCCCCCTGGTTTGCTCACTGCTCTAGCTTTGGCCTCAGATTTATTGTTTATAGAGACTTGGAGGATCCTTGTGATCTAGATTAAAGAGTATCAAAAGCATGCTAGGAATTTCAATCTAAATCAAGAATAGAGATTCAACATAATCTAGGTGGGGTTGTGCCAAATATTCTTTATGCACACTTGTTAAGGGAAAATTCAAGTTTTTAGGAAAGAAGCCATTGTCAACAACCAATAAATAATTGGTTCTACTTCAACATTTTCGAAAGGATTAAATAGAGCTTCATTCTACTATAATTTCTCTAAAAATTAATGAAGACAGTATTCATAGCCTAGAGAACCAATTGCAAGATCATCTCAAAAAAAAATCAAGGAAAAGTAAACTCAATCTTGTTCACATCAGTTTGAACTCATGTCAAATGAAGTTTTCATCAATCCTCCGGTTCAACAAATTTATTGCATTTTAGTCATGGAGAAAGAAATTCATGAAATTTAGTTTCATCTCATCCTCAAATTAACTTAGGCTTAAGTTTCTTTTGCATTAGTGACACACTCCCTCAACGTTATTAATGCATAACTAAAGAAATCCCTCAGGGAAGTAGGTGATTAACAATTGCATAATCAAGCTTCTCCATGCCATCACCTTGTGGATGATCCAAATATTGACTTAATGAAGAGAAAATTTATTGACAAGTGAACCTTTCCTCTCTTTTTTTGTGTTTTGGATGTATCACAAAGTATGTCTCTTCCTGGAAAATAAATATTGACAAAGTTATGAATGAGGATATATCAACTTGAGGAACACTATGCAATCGATGAAATACACCTAGGGTTTGATGACCTGCAAAACCCTGACAATCCTGAAGGTGCATCCTAAAAACGAACAGATGCAGATCAACAAAGGAGACATGCAAGCCTCAGTCGGGGGGGAGATCCCCTCCTATCAAAATGTAACAACCGATGAATCAAGCAAAAAAACTAGAAATCAGCTAAGTTCCCCTGAAGCCGTTGACCCTAATAATGGTCATGTCCTTGGAGATCGATGGCAGACAAGAAGTAGAGGGCAGTGTTTGCCATATGCAATAGAGAAACCCATATTTGTAATACCTCTGAACAAACTAGAGAAATATTGCAGTTATATGAAGGATCATGCGATGATATGCAAATTCCTTGGATTCTGGTCGACGAAGAAAGACCTGATAAAGTGGATCCAATAGAAATGGTAGCCAAAAGGCCATGTAGAACTCAAGCTGGGAGCTAGAGGATTTTTCAACGTAATATCCTCAAACCTGCAAGATAAGGAAAGGGTCTTTGAAAATGGTCCATATTTTCACCACAATGCAGGGTTGTTTATGAGATATTGGGAGGAATGTTATAACCCAGATAAGGAGAAATTTCTTGTAGCCCCTATTTGGGTTCGACTCTTTAGCCTCCCAATGGATTTTTGGGACCCGGAAATACTGGAAGGCATGGGTAATTCAATAGGCAGATTTGTAAAAATAGCAAAATCCACACGTAGGGGATTGTACACCTCCTATGCTCAGATTTGTGTTTATATGAATAATTCATAACCCATCCTTGAATCGGTAGAACTAGAATATCAAGAAGAAATATGGCAGCAGACCTTGGATTATGAGCACATCCCATTCCGTTTCTGCCAGTGTCATGAGTATGGCCACTTGTACAAAGCATGCCCGATGAACCGAGAAGACCGGTCAGATGTAAAGGAGCAACAGAAGAACCTCCCAAAAGAGGAAAACGAGGGGTTCAAAGAGGTCATGCATAAGAAGAAGACCACGAGAGTGCAACAAGATGTAGGAAACCATAACCAAAAGCAAAAGGCAAATAAGAATAGATATGAGGTGCTACAAAAAGAAGAAGAAACAATAAATGAGACAGAAACAATGGAGGATCAAGACAAAGAAAAGGAGAACAATCATGCTAAATCAACGACCACCCCAAAGAGAAAAGCCCAAATGGATATGACAGAAAAAGAAGAGTAGGAACTAGTGGATATCACCGCAATAGAAGCCGGTGCAGCCAGGGATGAGTTGAGCACGAGAGAAGAAGTTCTCGAAAGACTCTTTAATGAGTGGAGACACCTTGATGAAAGATTCATTCCAGAGGATCAAAAGTAATTGTATAAAGAAACCTTCCAGTAATACATGGCTACCCAAAGACAGAGACAAGGAGACATAACAGGGCAGCTCGGCATGTAAAATTTTTGAATAATAAACACATATTCAATGGATATTATCCTGATCATGTACTATTGTGGAATACATACACAATACATAAGCTCCTCTACATTGATCATCAATATAGCAGCATCAATAACAATAAAACATAAAGAGCATGCACACATTAACACAATATGTAACCTGGGGAAAGATTACAGCTGAAAGCCCCACACTATCTGTATATTAATGATTGAGAACATGTAACATTACAATATTCAATACTTCTCACAAGTATCCAGCACTATCTCCACCTATTACACACAATACAACTCAGATTTGATCTCCAAATCTATTCCAATGCTTACCTGCCTCCACTGCTCAATACCTGCTCAAGAATGGATGAGAATGGTTGAACCAAACTCGTATTTACCTCAAAAGAATCACTCACACTAGGAATCACGTGAGCAGAGGCTATAATCACTTGGTATTAGCCAATTCCCATTGGCATAACTCAATCCCATTGATTGTGCAAATCCTCATGCACAACTATAGTCACAACTGATAGCAATTTGATCCTCTAACACCTGTCCCTGCTAAACTGAACATGCACTGACATGCAACTGAGTTAACTGATGTATTCTTTAGTTGCATTATGAGCTAATAATTAGTTTAACAACTCATCATTAGTCTATTTGCAGTTAGACTAATTACAACTAGTTTAACCAAGTCAAA
>APFE030692938.1:0-26703 GCA_000404065.3 Pinus taeda | reverse complement strand
CCTGCCTCCACTGCTCAATACCTGCTCAAGAATGGATGAGAATGGTTGAACCAAACTCATATTTACCTCAAAAGAATCACTCACACTGGGAATCACGTGAGCAGAGGCTATAATCACTTGGTATTTGCCAATTCTCATTGGCATAACTATAGTCACAACTGATAGCACAACTATAGTCACAACTGATAGTCACAACTGATAGCAATTTGATCCTGTAACACTTGTCCCTGCCAAACTGAACATGCACTGACATGCAACTGAGTTAACTGATGTATTCTTTAGTTGCATTATGAGTTAATAATTAGTTTAACAACTCATCATTAGTCTATTTGCAGTTAGACTAATTACAACTAGTTTAACCAAGTCAAACTGAACACAACTCCATCAACTCCACAATCAACTCCACCAAAATTAACTGATTGAGTTCTAACTGAAGTCATGCATGCAAAAACTCAACTGACCCACAAAGAAAACGTATTTCCTTCTTACAGCTGCATGTGCCACATCTGTAGCTCAAACTGAAGTGCTCCAAGAGAATAATATAAAGTTTATAGTCTAAATATTATTATAAGCTAATAATTTTTGACTGCTCTATAATTAGACTTCACAGTGTCACCGTTGTTGTCTAAAAATAGAAGTCTATCTATTTTTGCCAACTTGACCAACCATCCATAAACAACATCCTACAACTCATAGACATGATCCATATGTCTAAAAATAGACATGGTCTAAAAATAGACTTTGCGCCATAATTTGCCTGCGGGCCCACTTAGTGAAGGCGACTCTTTTCACTAAGCTCCATCATCTTGTTGCAATCTCAACAGTAGAAGAGCTCCCCAAGTTTATTTTTCCTTTTCTTGCCACATAGTATGCCTTTATGTCACCCTAATGCATGGAATAATGGCTCTCAAAGTAAAAACATGAGGGTAGAATCAATCTCCAAAATCCAACCCCTTGCCCATGAATGGATGTAAATATATAAATGAGGGAGGTAGTTCATGAATTCATATCTATTTACCAATCTAGGCTTGAAATCCACTTGAGATGGGAGGATGAGCTCAAGGGACAAGAGGTGAAAACTCCAAGGTAGGTTCAGATAGGATTCAAGACTCTTATCCAAGGTAAATGGTTGAAACAACCTCAGGAAGCTTCGGGAATCTTTTTATTTTTCCCAAATTTCTAGAATCAACGCACCCCCAAGATTGAGAAACCTATTGGTGATCAACGCAAGTGCAGAGAGGGTCAACTTGGTGGTCAACACTGGTCCCTAAAGGGTCAGGGTGCATTGGGCCTTAAAACCTTGGAAACTCAACAGTCAAGAGTAGAAACTAAGGGATTCAACAGAGACATGCTTAGGGCTTTGTATAGGGATGATGACAATATGTTGAAGGATGTGAATTGGTCCTGTTTGAAGGCTTATTAACCAGATGAGACAAAATGGCCTATAACAGATTTTGTCCTATAAAGCACAAAGTCAAAAATGACAATTGATGACTGAAGTGCTTTACCTTGTGACAAGTCAGGATCAAGAACAATCGATCAAGAGAATCATCTCTTACAATACATTTACATCATGATATATTTGTTGAGGGAGGTAACACATAAGCTAACATTACATGTATAATGACCAAAAGACATGTCCACGAATCACTGATGGTAGACCCATGATTGGATTACTGTTTGTATGATCATAGCCATCATACATTGTGATCTTGTATTAACCCTGAAATTGCAACCCAGATGGATGAAACTAGATCTAGGGTCTTCTATCTCATTCACACGACTAACCAATGTAAGAGTCTAACCATATGAATTAATGAGCTGAACTCGAACATGGTAAACACCATCTGATTATCGTCCAATGATGTGAGCCATTAATAGATGCAAGAGAAATTGCCAATGATGTTAATGGTTGTCAAGGTAATCTAGTATAATCCGTATGGCGTGAATGAATGAGTTGAAGTTGAACGCTGATAGCGAGGAAACTTTCCATTGATGTATGCAAGCACCAAGGTACCAAAGGGGTGTTTCTAAGTCAACTTCTTTGGATAATGAGCTTATGTCGACAAGAAGTGACTTGTCACAGGAGGGCCTTGATGTATCCCCCATTAACAACAAAAAATGGGTGTGATGATTTGAGATAGAAGGATCAGAATGATACTGATACGAAATTGGATTAGGAACAACAAACATGGAATGAAGGCTTAAGATTTTTGTAGCAGATATTGACTGAATGACTTCTCTTGAACACGGCGGCAACACTGAAATGAAGTTGGCAACATTGACCCAAAACCAAAATGGAGGCTTTGAAAAGTTATGATAAACCAAAAGACAAGCAGATTTCCCAACGCAACAACCATGAAGATGAAGTGAAAGAGTGTCATGTTCAAGAGTGACTCACTACCATTAACAAGTGAAGTATCCCATTTCCCAATTTCCCCAACCAGTACTAGTCAGTACCTCTTTATTTTTGACAAGCTTGAGGAGCATAACGTATGCTTTGATATGTAATTTCATCCTTCGAATGAATCCCTCTGAGAATATTTAATGAACCCAAAGGAATGGTGTGGTTCCATCGTGATCAACGAGTCCATCGTTGTTTGATGTTTTTACGAGTCCAGCGAAGGTGAAAACTCAAATTCTTTTTCATGTTTAGAGAGTTTGAAAAGGAGGCGAAAAAAAAACTCCAAAGGTTCTTTTTTTGTAGATAGTCTCTTGAGGTTGATAAGGCAGAAAACGATACTCAAGGGAACCTCTTAACCATGTTTGACTAAGGTATTCCTTTTTCGTAAGTAGTCTATCTCAGTCTGGAAAAGGGTTAAACTTATATTACGTAGACATCTTTTCATTTACTTTAATGAGTTTGAAAAGGCAAGTGCTCAACAATCTTTTCATATTATTGGAGTCTGAAAAGAGATGAAAGAGGTCTTCTCCTAGACTAACAAGTGGTATAAAGGGGGTAGCAACTGGTTCCGGTCATGATGGAATTGCTCAAAACATGCAGAGGTCAAGAGGATGGCTAATAAGACCACTCATCACAGTTGTTCCTCAGGAAAGGGTAAAATAACCAAGTGAAAGCATATGATCAACCAAGTAGATGGTGACGATGGAATGAGAAAACCAAGGTTCGTCTGGCATAAACAGGCTGATAAAAATGGAAATCACAATAGATAGGATGAGAATGGTTTCATGTTTACACAAACTTGAAACATGGGAAAATATGCTTGAAATACTTCAAGATGGTTTCATTTTTTCACAAGCTTGAAACATGGGAAACTATGCTTGAGAGTGGTTTCATTTTTACACAAGCTTGAAACAGAGAAAAAATATGTTCCGACCATTATGGAATTGCTCAAAACATGTAGAGGTCAAGAGGCTGGCTAATAAGACCACTCATCATAGTTGTTCCTCAGGAAACAACCAAGTGAAAGCGTATGATCAACCAATTAGATGGTGATGATGGAATGAGAAAACCAAGGTTTGTCTGGCATAAACAGGCTGATAAAAATGGAAATCGTGATAGATAGGATGAGAATGGTTTCATGTTTACACAAACTTGAAACATGGGAAACTATGCTTGAAATACTTCAAGATGGTTTCATTTTTTCACAAGCTTGAAACATGGGAAACTATGCTTGAGAGTGGTTTCTTTTTTACACAAGCTTGAAATAGAGAAAAACTATGTTCAGGTCATTATGGAATTGCTCAAAACATGTAGAGGTCAAGAGCTTGGGTAATAAGACCACTCATCATAGTTGTTCCTCAAGAAAGGGTAAAACAACCAAATGAAAGCATATGATCAACCAAGTAGATGGTGACGATGGAATGAGAAAACCAAGGTTTGTCTGGCATAAATAGGCTAATAAAAATGGAAATTACGATAGATAGGATGAGAATGGTTTCATGTTTACACAAACTTGAAACATGGGAAACTATGCTTGAAATACTTCAAGATGGTTTCATTTTTTCACAAGCTTGAAACATGGGAAACTATGCTTGAGAGTGGTTTCATTTTTACACAAGCTTGAAACAAAGAAAAACTATGCTTGAAATAAGTTTGCATGCCTCCATCATAATGAATCAATTCGAGGTAGATAGCCTGCCAAGCTTCTTTTCATTCGCCTAAGTAGACTAATGGTTACTAACAAGTGGATGGAATGAAGGTTCATTTACGAGATCAAGTGAAATACTTGACTGATAATTTACAAGATATAATCAAAGACTTGAATTGGAAGGGGATCTATTACATTTTTTAACGAGCTTGACACAGGAAAAAGAAATATGCTCAGAGGTCCTTGTTTCATTTTTTAACGAACTTGACACAAGAAAAGGAATTGTGCTCTAGGACCTTGTTACATTTTTTAATGAGCTTGACACAAGAAAAGGAACTCTCCTTAGGGGACCTTGTTTCATTTTTTAAGGAGCTTGACACAAGAAAAGGAACTCTACTTCAAAAGCTTGTTTCATTTTTTAACAAGCTTAACACAAGAAAAAGAACTCTGCTCATAGGACCTTGATCATGGCTTCCAAGAGGTTCTCATCAAATGGAATAAAAACTCTCTGGAAGGGACACATATCAAAGGATCTAATGGAAAGATCAGGCTCCAATGCCCCCAATAAATGATTCACCATATCACCTGCTAGATCTAGGTCGAAAGAAGTTGAGCACACAATGAAAGTCTCATCTTCATCAATAGGTACATGAATGGGATAGGTTGCCACATAATTAACCTGTGGCAGGGAAGATACCACTTGCATATTCGGAATGCTCAAGGAAGTAGGATGATTGGAAGTCAAATAAGGACCAACAAATGAAAGTTGATCGATAGTCACAATCCTTCCATCATGTAGGAAGCACATCACTCAAAAGAGTATATGCATACAACAACATTCATAGCATAAACATTGTCTCGCCTCTGGAGAAAATTGAAGTCCAAAGGGTCTATGATAACCATAACATCAATACATACAATTTTTCCTCCCATGGTAACAGGAAATTGAGGAAGGATCCCTAAGGGTTGACTAGTTCGTTTGTTAAAAGCTAATAAATTCAGAGCAATGGACACAAGTTGTGTGGAACCTAAATCTTTCCAAGTACTGGAGGATAGAATACTAACAAAATCTCCCTCATCTATAATAGTGTGATGGATGTTCTTATCATAATCCTTTACCATGATCTTAAAAGGCATCTAAGAATGGAGATGAGGTTTTGTCAGTTGACTCCAATCAAACACAATGGCCTATTTTCTTGGAGGGGGTTTCGTGGGAATGGGAGAAATGCCCCCTTTTCCAGTAGAATTAGAAGAAACAAGAAGAACCTGAGTGGTATGATCCACACTCTCTACAGGAAAAGTACGATCAATTGAAGGTGGAATCATGTCAACCATTTTCTCAACCAATGGTTGGTCTGGAACAAACTAATGGGATTCACATTTAGAGAGAGTGGGATTCTGATCAATCACTTCATCATCTAGTGGAGGATTAGGATAAATATTTTGATAACCGGCTAGAAGATGAGGCTGAGAAGCTATAAGGTTTTCCAATACTTTTGAGGCTTCATCCATATAAGGACAAAGGTGAATAATATGATTCCCTTCACATAACTTACAGTGAAACTGAACTTTCCCCCTTTTCCCATGGACCTTATTATCACTATTTGAATATTTGTCACCAACATGATCTCCAAGAACTGATGACAAAGGTTGATGTGAGCCTATGGACCACACTTCTAATACCTTGGGAAGACCAGGATAATCTCTAAGAGGTTGATCTCCCTTACATAATTTGCAAGGGAATTTAATCTTAAGGGGTTGATTGGAAGGTTCTTCCATACTAGTGGCATGAATAGAAATGGTTGTTGGGTTTCTTCCTCACTTATTTTTCTTCTTCTTAATCTTCCTTTTCTTCTTCTTCTTATCTACCTAGTTACTAACTTTAAGGTTTTCACCAAATGAAGAGGAAGTAGAATAAGAAGACTGAACGGGTGAAGAAGGAAGAGGGTCAATGTTAGGATCAACTTGAGGTTGATATTGTTCAGATGGAGGAGAACTTGGTTGAGGAGCAGTTTTGAGATTCAGAACCATAGAGGTTGAAAACAACCAAACTAGCAAACCAATGGTAAATCCGGGAAGTGAAAACGTTTCCATATAAGAAGCACCAATATTTCCAAAAGGGGCAAAAGGAATAGGATTTCCGTCAGAGGGCTTTCCTTGACTGGTAGACTCAAGAACTTTCCAGTAGTCTCAACCTAAGATCCACTAAGGAGTTGTTCCATGGTAAGGATGTTGTTTCGTGGTCAATTAATTGATTTTAGAAATTAAAGAGACAAAATAAAGATAATAAGGGGTAAACTAGGAAAAAAGATTTACCAAGCAACCGTGAACTACAATATACACCTTGGAGAACCAAGGACTTAACGTATGTGTAGGCAATCTGTTAATTTTAGATAACAATGGTATGCTCTATGCTTAAGAAAAATTTACTTCAATTTTTCTTATTAGCCCAATATCAATTTCCAGATTAGAAATCACATTAACATGATAGTAAATGAAGATAGAACATAAATAAAATGTAGAAGACAAGCCAAGACAAGACGACACAATATTTGGCAGATGCCAAGGAAAAACCCCAATGTGGGGAACCCTTTAATTAAGTCTTCTTATTATTCTTCAAAAGTTTAGTAGAGAGAGAGAGTGCAATATACAAAATTCACTGTCCCAAACACAGTCAAACTATAGTCAACATGATGCCTAACTAGAAAGTCAACATTGGTCAAATCAGCAAAAGTATTCCTCCATATCAGTTTTCTAGTCAACTCGGCCTCCACCAATAGTCCAAATCAGCCAAAAATAGTCCTAAAGAAATCGATCAAACTTGGTCAACACACACTCAAACCTGCACTCAAACTTGTTGCAGTTAACGTTGGTCAAACAGCACAGAAAGTCTCAGTTTCTATGCCAAAGAATGTAGCTTTCCCAAACAGAAATATTCCCACAAAAATCACAGTCAAACAAGGTCAAGCATTGATCGATCAACATTGGTCAAACCTGCTGCAACTTTGGTCAACATTGGAAAACATAAGTTGAAGTCAACCCTTCACATATGTGGAGGAGAAGATGGTTGTCTTGAAATCGCACGACCCAAACAGATGAGGAGAGAGATATATGTGTGAGATGATGAGTGTCAAAATTAGGTAGATGCTCCTTCTATTTATATGCAATGTTGAGGGTGAAGAGACGTAACTTTTGGGCTTCTGAGCCTACATTAGATTGTTTGCCAACCTTGACAGTTTGTCCATAGAAGAAATAAATTCATAATTCCATTTATACATGTCAGAATGAGATGATCTTTAGATCAATCCTACACCTCTCGGAAAGAGGAATCCAACAAAAATATCATCTCCATTGTATGAGCTGTCCAATGTGGAGTGTGGTCGTAGTTGCCAAATTTAACACTCCCTCTCAACTAGGAAGAACTCCACCTGCCAAACCATCTGACAACTTGTACCATCCCTATCATCCCTGCTCTGCTCTGCTCTACTTTTCTCTACTTTATTGAACTATGAATAAATAATGAAGAAGAAATGATCAAGAGTGTATCATACCACTCTCCACTGACCCAAAGTCAGTCTAGATCAATATCAAACATCCTAGCATAGGGAGTACAGTAGTACACGATGCGTCCCTCAATAGTACTATGTTCCCTATCCTCATTTCCTTACTCATTGGCCAGATGAGAGGTAGTTCCCATGAGTCCCAGACTACATGGGTAGGATGTATCGGCAGGAGAAGGTGAACCACTCATCCTACTCATATGCCATAGGAGAAGGTGAACCACTCATCCTATGCATATATCAACCATCATGGCGTATCACAATGGAAGGTGAACCAATCATCCTATGCATATATCAACCATCATGGGATATCGCAAGGGAAGGTGAACCACTCACCCTGTACACAGTGCATCACTAGGGGAAGGTGAACCACTCACCCTATGGTTGCTCATCACTCTAAGAAGTAACCTAAGCTCCTCGAAACTCCTAGAAATAGGACCCTCATAAGAGGGTCTCTCCACAACTCCAAGTCATTCATGGAAGGTTAAGAATTTGACCTTCCCCAGGGGCTTCGTAAGAATATTTGTGACCTAATCATCAGTCCTAATGTGATGGAGCCTTATTGCTCCCCATTGTACCATATCCCGAATAAAGTGATACCTGATATCAATATGATTGGAGCGGTCATGAAACACGAGATTCTCAGAAAGACGAATCCCACTTTGGTTGTCACAAAACATCATTGTGGTATCCAGCACATGTCCAGACAACTCACTAAAGAGCTTCCTCAACCAAACAACTTAATAGGAGGCCATACTAGCAGCAATATATTCGGCCTCGGTGGTGCTCAAAGCAACCGATTTTTTCTTCCTTCTCATCCAGGATATTGAAGAAGAACCTAGTGAGAAGCAACATCCTGATGTGCTGTTACGATCCACCACACTTCTAGCCCAATCAACATCAAAATAACCATGGAGCCTCACATTCTTGGCAGTGTATCTCAATCCATAGGTGATTATGCCTTGAAGATATCTCAAAAGATTCATTGTAGCAATCTAATGTATGTGATGAGGTTCAACCATATATTGACTCAATGTATTCACTACAAAGCATATGTCCGGACAAGAGTTCATCAAGAATATTAGGGTCCCCATGAGTTGACGATACTCAAAGGGATTTCCCAAATCGAGCCCAGGAGCACTTTCGCATAACTTCTTGAAGTTAAGTTCCATTGGAGTAGTTACGGACTTACAATCCACCATCCCAAATCTTTTAAGTAGCCTCACAATGTATTTTCCTTGAGAAAGGAAAATCTCACATGGCTTTTGCCAGACCTCCAATCCTAGAAAATAATGCATCAGTCCTTGGTCCTTCATCTCAAACTCGAAAGCCAACTCCCTCTTGTATGGATGAATGAGAGGGTCTGCTCCTCTCAAAAGGAGATCATCCACATAAAATACCAAGATGAGAGGTCTATCATTCTAAACCTTAAAGTAAAGGTTCGAATCAGCTTAACTCCTTGTAAAACCCAACTTCATCAGATAGTTGTCAATCCTCTCATACCAAGCCTAGGGAGCCTGCTTCAACTCATAGAGAGCTTTCTCAACCTGCATACATGTGTCTTATGATACTGAACTTTGAACCCCTCAATTTTTTCTACATATACTTCCTCCTTAATTGAACCATGCAAGAAGGCAGTTTTGACATCCATCTGGTGAAGGTTCCATCCTTGCGAGGCAACAAGAGCTATAATTGAACGAATGGTGGTATATCAAGAAACTAGTGCAAATATCTCATCATAGTCCACACATTCCTTCTGAGAGAAGCCTCAAGCAACAAACCTGGTCGTGAACTTTTTAGCACTTCCATCAGCTCAATGTGTGATCTTGTAGAGCCATTTTGAGGTGACAACGGATTTGTCCTTAGGTCTAGGGACCACATCCTAGAAATCATTCTTCAGAGTTGACTCATACTCTTCGTTCATAGCATCCTTCCAAACTTGGTGCTTCACAACATCTTTGAATGTGCAAGGGTCAGATTGAACAATGGTGTGCATGGCAACTAAGTACCCTTGGTACCTCTTCGGCTTCTTACTTTCATGAAAATTTCCCCATGGAGCAATATGATTCTCGGCATATTCGAGAGTTTCCCTAATTCATGAGGGTCTCCTTTTTAAGGAGGAGGGATCATGAGGAGGTGGATCAATGGGATCCATTTTTCATTTAATATCGAGCATCAACTCATCATGTGATTCTCCCTGTTTTTCTGTATCTGCTTCTTTGTCCTTCCTAGGAACAAAGTACCCTTGGTACCTCTTCGGCTTCTTACTTTCATGAAAATTTCCCCTTGGAGCAATATGATTCTCAGCATATTCGATAGTTTCCCTAATTCATGAGGGTCTCCTTTTTAAGGAGGAGGGATCATGAGGAGGTGGATCAATGGGATCCATTTGTCATTTAATATCGAGCATCAACTCTTCATGTGATTCTCCCTGTTTTTTTGTATATGCTTATTTTTCCTTCCAAGGAATATGAAGGTTACTAATCTTCCCAAGGGCAGCATCTTCATCTTCATCGAAGGTTACATCATGACTTATCTCCACTTCTCTTTGACCATGCACATAGATTCTATATGCCTTAGAAGTTTCATTGTAGCCCAAAAATGTTCCTTTCTTCCCTAGTGCATCCAATTTGCTTCTCTTTTCTTTCAACACATGAAAATACATGGAGCCACCAGAAATTCTAAAGTGAGAAACATCAAGTTTCTTACTGGTGAAAGCTTCTTTAGGAGTTTTGGAGTCCAATGCTTGATGAGGGAATCTATTTTGAACATACACAGTAGTTTTGGTTGCTTTTGCCCATAGAAACTTCAGAAGGCTTTGATCATGAAGCATAGCACGGGTGGCTTCTATAATGGAACAATTCTTTCTTTCAGCAACACCATTTTTCTCAGGAGTATATGTGGTAGTAATCTCCCTCTTAATGCCAACTTCTCCACAATATTCATTGAACTCATTTGTTTCATATTCGGTTCCATTATCGGTCCTCAATATTTTGATATTCTTCCCTGTTTGATTTTTGACCAAGGCTTTGAAAGAATGAAATCATGTGAACACTTTGTCCTTCTTATTTAAGAAATAAATCCAAGTTTTGTGAGAGAATTCATCCACAAAGATAGCATAATATAAATTTCCTCCCAAAGATGTCACGGGAAACATATCAGATAGATCAGAATGAACAAATTACAAAATGTCGATAGTATTGCTATCACTTGAGGGGAATGGTCCCCTTGTATGTTTTCCTTAGCACATCCTTGACAAACACCTTCATGTTCTACTTTAAATTCAGCCATATCACCATCTTCCTCACATTGGGTAGAGCCTTATAATGTAAATGAGAAACCCTCCGGTGCCATAATTCAGATTAAAGAGATGTGTCTCAAGACATAGCTCCTAATGGGATTCCTCCAACTTGATATAGGCTACCAACCCTGAATCCAAGAGTAAATGCTTCTTTGAAAATTCTTTTCCAAACACGTACCTTTCCATCGATGAATGTGACCTTGAATCCTTTGTTTTCCATTGCCGAGATAGATACTAGGTTCTTCTTTATATCAGGTACATATAGTACTTCTTGTAGATGAATGGTGTTACCTTGATTCAATTGAAGAGTAACATTTCAAACTCCTTTCACGGGATAGGTGGCATTGTCTCCAAGAATGACTTCCAAATTTGTAGCCTTTCTATCAGATTTGAAAGAGCTTCCTTATACCCAATAAAATGCCTTGAGGCACTGCTATCAATCAACCAATTTCACAAGATATCTAGAGGAAAGGTAGTAGAGAGGGAAGATATAAGATAAATTTCATTTTTCTTTTTATCTACAAATTTAGATTCATCATATCTAGAGTTTCTTGATCTTTTGGGAGGTCGACCATTTCCATGTTGAGTAGCAAGAGCATTCCTTTTTCCTTTGTTGTTGAATCTTCCATTCCTTTGATTGTTGTTAACCCTAAAATTGTTGTCGTTCTTGTTGTCATCATCCCAATGTGTATCCCTTTTATTATGACACTCCTTAGAATTCCCTAGCGTAGTGACCAAACCTATTACAAATGAAGCATCTTCCATTCCTTCCATCTTTGAATCTCAGTCTTCCTTGACATTGCTTCTTTGAACTTGCATTATTCTTCCTTTTAGCATGAGCGGAGAATGTAGTGGGTTCATTCCTATTTGAAGGCATGTACCTCTTCATCATCCTTGTCTCTTCTTCAGTACATTTAGTCAACAATTCATTAAAACCTAGAATGTTTTCATTGTTGAGGATAGTAGATTTGAACACGTGGCATTCACAAGGGAGACCTCCAAGGGCAATGAAAGTGAGCTCCCTATCAGCAATAACTTCTCCAATTGTAAGAAGATCATTTTTTATTTCAATAATCCTCATGAAGTAGGATTGGATATCTTCACCTCTTCCCCTTATTTATGTCCTTCAACTTGTTTTTGAGAAAGAGGACTTGGTTTGCATTGTATTGACTGTGCTGGACAAGCCAACATATCAGGGGATATCCCCGGTAAAACGTTCCAACTAGATCTCAGACTGTTTGGAGTAGGAGTACGATATTGCCTTGACTGCAGGTGCATGAAAAAGTAAGTAAGATGTCCTTGTTGGAAGCAAGGGTGTGACCTTGCAGCAAGTCAAGGAAGGTGCATGAAAGGCTCTAACACATGAAAGGGGTAGAAGAGTGCACTCCTTAGAAGCCTGTGATAGCACACATCTTGAAAGGGAACACATGAGCTGAAAGACATCACGAGATGGAAAGTAGGATATCTAATGATCCAAAGTAATGAGTTATACCAACAACACGCTTCAATAATATTCATACAAACACATATAGAATAGTCCATACAAACATGCGTAAATTACAATTACATACATCGTTAGAGTAACCAGGATAGCTGAACTAAAATAAAAATATATGCATCAAACATGTTCTCTCTCATATTAAAAGAGTGAAAGATCCAATCATACAAACAACCATGACAACCACTAGCCCCAATAGTAGAATGTTACAGTCACTGTTGCCTGCTCCTCCAAAGAGATATACTCACTCTGCACTGTGGAGAAGCTAAGGCTCGTTACAATACACTCCCATATTTCTCTAAGTTATACCTATCAAAAGCTTGGCTCCCAAAAACCCCAATAATGAGTTATGAGGTTCTATATATAGAAAAGGGTGGGGTGACCCTTGACATTCCCCTTTGTGACTCTTCAACTACCATCATGACTCATCAACTTACACATGATTGTTTACATTCTACTATTGACACTTGTTCTTTCACTTTATAACATGTTTACAATACAATATACACATGTACCAATGTGAGACAAAAATGGGCTTGAGTAAGTCTTGAAAGACATCATTGAGACTCAGACAACTATGAGAAGACTAACTCATCAACATCCTATTGGTGATTGACGGTAGCGAACTGATGCCAAGCATGGTAGTCTATTATGTTGTCTGTGTACTCTGTGGTGACTCTGTGGTGACATCCTTCTGAAAGTGAACTCTTGCCTCCATTGAATCCAGGTACATTGATTTGGAACCTCTGTCCAATTCATCATATAGCATGTGCATCATGGTCTTCAGCGCAATCGGACCAACGACATATTGGTGCATAGTGTTTGTGTTCATTTGCAAATTTGTGCTAGTAGCTATGTGCATCAACTGCTCGAAGTACATGTCCAGCTCCAGTCGAACTTGGTTCTTTTCTTTCCCCTTAGTGAGCGTGCCAATGGATGGGATCACATGTGTGTACACAATCACATCCATGCTGCTGAACACTCATGCATGTGAAGCCTGTAAGCTAGTGATGAGTTGTGGGAGTTCTGACTCCAGATGCATGCCTTCAACTCCATTGTGTTTGGCTTTGTCATCTTTGGCAAATACAAGGGGCCTCCCTTGTACCTCATTGTCCATATCTGCATGTGATGGACAATAGTGTGTGTGTATGTCAAGATGCGTTCTCTCCTAGCATAACATTGTTTCCAACCATTTAGATGGCAATTGACTTATGCACGGTGATGAACCTGAAGTGCAGCTTCCGCATGACTGTCTCAAGAGATGATACTCCGTCAAATATCACTTTCTTCAACTCTGCTTTGGCAGATGCTATAGCTTTCTCTTCTCTATGCTTGGCCTCTTGCAACCCCTTAGTCATGCACTCATTCTCAGCTATCAAGAATCTCACACTTGAGTTGGTGGCTTCGACATATGCCTTTGTAGCATTGACCAATGTAGTTGGATGTTTGCGCACATCAGACATGATCACCTGTTCTCGAAGATGCGTAGGAGATGCATGGACATCTGGAGTGGGCACTCTGCACAACTGCACAACTTTGTGTTGTGACTCATCAAAGGATATGTTGTGCACATCTTCTTTCGAATTTTCCTCCAGGATTTGAGTGACTACTTGATCACTTGGGACTTGCTTTGTTCTCGGATTTGGTGAAGTCGGTGGAGTGACCTCTAGGCCCTTGGGCATGGGATCTGTATCATGATCCTGCTCTAGCTAAACCACATCTGTGTCCATCTGTTCAATCTCTTGAGTGAAGTCCTACTCCTACGACTGCTCACTTTGTTTTCTATCTTATCGTTGTTCTGACGAGTCAATAACCTGTTTTTGGCACAGTTTCATCAATGTGTGCACACTGTTCTCCTGATGTTCCTATTCCTATTGCACTTCCTTCTCCTTTCCATGCAACTCTTGTTCTTCCCTTAGTAGTTGCTTCAACTCCTGCAACTTCTTCTCTGCCTCCTGCAGTTTATGCTTCTCCCTCTCTCTTTGTGCAATCCTTCTATTGCGTTGTTGCTTCTTTGACTCAATATCCAAAGCTGCTCTTGCTACCAGTGGATTTGCCTTGAACTTGCAACTTTGCTCTGCCTTCTTTCTGTTGGCAACTTTCCTCTTGCCTTGTCATGCGTAGGTCTACTGCCCTTTACTACTGCTGATGTTTCTACGCTCTAAGATGTTGCTTCCTGGTGCACTGGTAACCATTATACAACTACTCTAACTGGTTCACTGAGCTTTGAGGAGTTGCATCAATATCTCGATGGGTCTTCCTTAGGCCAATGATGTGCCCCATGGATCCAAGGATGATACACTCTCACACAGTGGTCCTCCACAAAGCGATGCAAGTCACATGGATTGAAACTTTTGGTGTTGAAGGTGAATCTCTCGAATTCCTCTGTCTCAGCCTTAGAATGCTTGAGACTCTAGATCTCATACAACCCAATTCGCAAATGAAGAGAGGGCCAAGGTGCCTTCTTCTTCCTATGCATTCTTGTTGACAATCCTATGGAGATGTGGTATGCAACCTCTTGCATGACCAACTTGTCCATGGAAAACTTAGGTAATGCGTGTGGAGACTACTCCGACCTGTACACTTGGATGAAGGTGCCAAGGGGTGAGGCATACCAATATGCTATGTTTACCAATGCCTCCATTTTTGCCTGTGACATGCAAGGCAGATCATGTTCAAAGATCATCCTGTACACTAGGGTGACGAAGTGGTTTGATAGTTGTAGTATAACTCCTCGAAATCTGCACTCAGAGAACAACCTCTAATATGTGTGCATAGATGTTTCTGAAGGTGTCTGTGCCCAACCCAAGCTAGGGAATTGCTTACGGGCATATATTGCATCAAGTATGTAAGCAGACATGAAAATATTTTCTTACTGACCCTTGGGCAGACGGTGGACATTTGTTACTTTCCCCTTCAACTAGAGATCCAACACAATCACCCAACTCTACGAGAATGCCTCTATGCTCTCTTGGCCGTATAAGCGACATGCGAAGATGACCAAGAACTAATAAGACTTCTGCAATGTCTTTGTCTTGTATACTTGGTTAGGTGTTGTCCTGAACTTAGATGTCTCTCTCACCCAGCTCTTCAAGATGTCTCTTGAGTTTGTACTGCTATTAGGACTGGTGAAAACTGCATCCATTGTGTTCACTGGCTACAGCAAGTGATACATCTCCTGAAATTCTTTTACCCCGAAGGCAACAAGTTTCGTTCCACTGACACTACTCAACACCATTTCCTTTGGATCAGTATGTGAGACAATCCAGTGGATCATGTCGGTGCATGGAAACACAAGATACCTGCATGCAACCCGGTACAATCCAGACTTGTGTATGTTGACATAGACTACGCGGTCCTCCAAATTCTCCTCAAAGGTGCTTGAGAAGATGTCGTTGATGTCCTGCCATTTGATCTTTATATCCTTGTCTATGAACAAATTAGTGTCTTCATAGATGAGCAAGCTCATAGACACTTGCTCGACCACATCTCCCATTGCACTCTCAATGGTTTCCTCTGACCCTTCTCTCTTGGAAGTCATTGTACCTATACTGTTGAGAGACTGATGAACACCTGTGATACCTAGAGATAGAGAAACACTCATGGCAAGAAAACTGTCAGTTGAAAACCAAAAGAAACTTGAGGATTGACATGCAACACACTTGGGTGACTAACTAAGAAATTTGTGCAATTTTCAGTGGGAGGCTAGGAGACTGACTGCCAAAACTGCGCAGAGCACAACCTAGATTTCCAGTGAGCTGACTGATTGTTGAAACTATGCAGAGCACAATCCAACTTGGACTGCTGAGGACCGGATGTTGATTTGAGGTAAGAGAGGCTAAAGCACATGATATCTTCGAGACCCAAAAATGGTTTGGACAGATTGTACCCGGTTTGGGAGATATAAAAATAATTAATATTTTTAATAGAATTCCTAAGTCTAAACTTAGGAAAAATAAAATATCAGTGGGTATTAATATAAACTTGGGTTAGAAGGTTCCAAAAGTCATGGATCAAGACAAATATAATATTAGCCGTTGATTAGAGATTTAATCTCGGCTGTTGATGGACCAACGAGAAAATTATAAGAAGAGGCTTGAGGGTCAGTTGGAGACACACTAGAGTGATCAGTCATTCCTTTTGTTAGAGTGAGGTTGGGTTAGAAGGTTCCAAAAGTCATGGATCAAGCCAAATATAATCTTAGTCATTGATTAGATATTTAATCTCGATTGTTAATTCCAAATATAATCGTAGTCGTTGATTAGAGATTTAATCTCGGTCGTTGATGGACCAACGAGAAAAGTATAAGAAGAGGCTTGAGGGTTAGTTGGAGACACACCAGAGTGATCAGTCATTCATTTTTCTAGAGTGGGGTTGCTAAGCAAAGTTGAATCAGTGATCAACAATGAGGGGTAGTGAGTACGAGGCAGAGAGGCAGGGACAATACTGGGAGACCAGCATAGAAGCAGAGAGAGCGAGAGTAGCAATCAATCCAGGCTATGCATAGCCCAAGAGAGAGGCAGCGCAGAGCCTAGGACTACGTCATCCACACAAAGGGAAAAGGGAGTGATGCAGAGGCTCCCAGAGGCTGCAAAGTGCCTTAGAGGGTGGACAAAAGTCAACAGGAGGTTGACACAAGTTAGTAGGAGGATGACACAGAGGCCAAGAGGGCCAACATTGAGCTTCAGATGTACCAAAGAGGGTTTCATGGGACAAGTTTTTTGAATACCTGTTTCCGAATATAGAGGTATTGTTGTCACGTATTTTTCTCTGTCAAGTGAGCCGGTTAGGCACCTAGTTGTACTTAGATAGACTGTATAATAATATAACACTCAAAATAGCTGCACCATTTTCCTGTATTAGGTTCTTCCGGGAACATCGGTCCAAAAAAACAGTGTCACTTGTGTTCTTGTTTTCTTTCAGTTGATGATCTGTAGATGTTGTGATTGTATTGTGTTTATTTTGGTATTTAATGTATTAAATAACTTGTTCAATTTTTAACAAGTAGAAGAAATAAACCAGTAGAGATTAATTTTCTAACGGATAAACTTGAAAATTCAACATGGTATCAGAGTGTGGTTGCAGATCATAGGAAAACTAAAGGCATCATCTTATTAGAGTATTTGTAGCAGATTCAACTGTCCCGAGTGACAAAGTTGATCCTTGCAGAAAGAGACAGAGGAAGGAGTGGCGCAGAGGGACTGCGTCATCAGTATGGGCAAGAGAGAGGCACCACAAAGGCTGAGGGGGGTAGAAACAGGCTCACGCAGAGCCATGCAAAGGCTAGGAGGGCTGACACAGTTGGCTAAGGGAGTTGTTTTGTCAGTGTTAGGATTGCACAGAGCTAAGAGGCTAAATCCTTTAGTTGATGGGGCATAGGAGGCTATAGTTAGTTTGCAAAGCGAAGCCGGTGGGGTATTGTGGTTAGAACAGTGCCTAACAAGGCAAGACCAAGTTGGAGGGAGTTGCTTTTGAAGTGGATTTCTAGCCAAGGAATCTGGATCAATGTTGCAGTTGCACAGACGATCGGAGTGGGGCAACTTGACGTTAGCAGAAGGATTTCCAAGAGGGAAATCGGGACTCAGAGGCACTCCAGAAGAGAACTTCCATACGGGAAGTAGAGATACTCGAAGGAGTCAAACCAAGAACTTCCAGGCGAGAAGTAGAGAGACTCAAAGGAGTCAACAGAAGAGCAAAGAGATGGCCATGAATGGGCTAAGAGATCAGGATAGGATGGATGGAGCATCCAACTTTGTGGTCTAGAAGGCTAGGATCTTGTCCATTCTAGATAGACATCGCATCAAGGGCTTCACCTTGAGAAATATGGCTATCCTAGTTGACCCGATAGCAAATGATAGGTATGAGGAGGCAATGGCTAAGGCTAAGTGCATTATTAATGGGGTCAAGGATCATGTGGTACCACATATTCCTAAGAAGGAAACAACAAAGGAGATGTGGGATGCTTTGAATACATTGTACCATCATAATTTTGTGCAAAGGAAGATGCTCCTAGAGAATCATTTAAGGGCATACCAAATGCAGAAGGTAGAGCATATAGATGTCTTCTTCGATTGGTTGAAGGGGATCCGTGACTAGCTAACTTCCATAGGGGCCACGCCGGATGAGGAATTAATGGTGAGGACCACACTTAATGCAGTTTCTAAGGATTGGGAGGTATTTGTCCAGAGCATACTGGGCAAGACGAGTCTCCCAGATTGGGAAGAACTGTGGGTAGCTCTTTGTTAAGAAGAGATAAGACAGCCGACTAAGGCGGGGAGTAGTAGCAAAGGGATCAGGATCAAGAAGGAGGAAGAAGAGGATGTGGCTCTAGCATCTATGGGAAAGTAGGAGAAGAGGAAGAAGAAGGACCTCTCCAAGGTCAAGTGCTTCCATTATGGGGAACTGGGTCATTTTGTGAACCAGTGTCCAAGGAACAAGAGTAAGGGAGAGACTTCTGAGAAAGAAGTCGAGGAGGATGAAAATTGTGCCATGAGTGCTCATGTGCCACTTGAGAAGAAGTGGGGAGACATCGAGTTGTAGTCAAGAAAACTACATGCGATGAGGAGCAACATCCTTGAGGTACCCAACTTCTTGGATTATACCTTGCTGCGGGAGCCCCGAAGAGGAGTAGTAGGCCCGGCGGATGTAGGTAGAGATGGATGTGGATGATGCGACAGAGAGTGCTATAGTACAAGAGTCCCTAGGCAGCGCGAGGCTAGTAGGCTACAACAGTGCGAGAGGCACGAGAGTGCTGCAACAGTGCAGGATGGCACAGAGAGGTGTGCAATGGTGTGAGATGCAGGGAGTTGTTGCAGCAGCATAGAGGTCAGTAGAGGGAGCACTTGTTAGCGACAGAGGGAGCTTTAGCATCAGGAGTGCTTCTAGCCTAATAGGGATGTCAAAAGTTGGGTGGATCAGTTACTTACTTCTCAGTAAATGAGTCACAGTGCAGTAACAGTATGCAGTAGCACGATGTAGCATGATGAGAGACAGTTGTAGTGTAGATGCAGTGCTGGGAGGATGGGTGAGCAACAACATGGATGTAGAGGGAGTTGTCGTACGGATGCAGTAGTGGCAGTGGTAGGGCCATGGGTAGAAGTAAAAAGATGCAACAGTGCAGAGGATGTTGGGCGAGGAGGCCTAGCATTAGCATAGGGACCGGTGCCAGATGATTAGGGTAATGCTCAGTGAGGAGTATTACTAGAGTGCAGCCCTTGCTAAGAGGGAATGTTGATTTTGGGTAGCATCAGATGTACTCTAGCCATGAAAATTGGTGGAGAGGCTAAAGAACGTGAGATCTCCAAGACCCAGAAATGGTTTGGATAGATTGTACATGGTTTAAGAGATATTAAAATAATTAATATTTTTAATGGAGTTCCCAAGTCTAAACCTAGCAAGAATAAAATATTAATGGGTATTAATATAAAACTGGGTTAGAAGGTTCCAAAAGTCATGGATCAAGCCAAATCTTATCTTATTTGTTGATTAGAGATTTAATCTCGGTCGTTGATGGACAAACGAGAAAGGTATACGAAGAGGCTTGAGGGTCAATTGGAGTCACACCAGAATGATCGCTCATTCATTTTGCTAGAGCGGGGTTGCTAAGCAAAGTTGAATTAGTGATCAGCAATGAGGGGCATTGAGTACAAGGCAAAGAGGTGAGGAAAATACTGGGAGACCAGCACAAAAGTAGAGAGAGTGAGAGAAATAGTTAGTCTAGGCTATGCAGAGCCTAAGAGAGAGGCAACGCAAAGCCCGGAGAGACTGCGTCATCCATGCAGAGGGTAGAGGAAGTGATGCAAAGGCTGCCAGAGGCTGCGTAGTGCCTCATAGGGCTGATGCAGGTCAGTAGGAGGCTAACGTAGAGGCCAGAAGGGCTAATGCTCAGCTTCAGTTGTCCTAGAGAGGGTTCCATAGAATAGGTTTTATGAATACCTATTTCCGAATATAGAGGTATTGTTGTTGTGTATTTTTCTCTGTTGGGTGAGTCGGTTAGGCACCCAGTTATACTCAGATAGACTGCATAATAATACAACCCTCAAAATAGCTGCACTGGTTTTCCCGTATTGGGTCATTGGTCCAAAATAATGGTGTCACTTGTGTGCTTGTTTTCTTTGAGGTGATGATGCGTAGATGTTGTGACTATATTGTGTTTATTTCGGTATTTAATGTATTAAATAACTTCTTCAATTTTTAAACAAGTAAAAGAAATAAACCAATAGAATACAGATTAATTTTCTAATGGATAGACTTAGAAAATTCAACACTGGAACTATGCAATGCAAAGTTTCAGTCAGCATGACTGACCAGGAAAATTGCATTGCACAATTCCGGTGGCTAACTGAGGCACTACTTCTCAAACTTGCACAGAGCACACCCTAGGAGGCTAGTGTGAGGCATACGCAATTCCTAGGAGCAAGGCAAGGCCTTCCATACTAGAAATGCACAGTGCAAGCTAGGCAAGGCAAGGTACGGGCCAAGGAAGTTCAGACCCGCTGACGGGTGACTGAAAAAAGTAAGGATTGAATGCATGTGTGAAGTTGGGTGCAGACATGAGTGAATGAACATGCATGTAATTAGTGAGTGCAAGATTCAGTAAGATTGGAAAACAACTAAGTGTGTGAAGCGAGTCACTGGAACGAGGACCGTCAGTGCAGAAACAATGTCATGCATGCGACAACAAGGAAATGTAATACAAAACTTGAAATAATTCTTCTACAAACTAACATGTATTAAAATGACAGCAAGTGTTCAACAAAACCAAGAAAACAACACTCACACAAATCAAACAAAAAGTGATAGAAAAGCAGCAAAAGACATGAAAAGGGGACTTACCTAGAAAAATTTTTGTTGCGTGTGCTGAAGTTTCCTAGATGTGATGGGAATACTAGATCTCCAAGATAGAAGTGAAGAATGAACTCTGAAGCATCAAATAAATAGTTTTCACAAGATCGAGGCTTATGACATGCATGCCACAATTCTAGGAAAAAGTGACACTTGGTGGGAGGTTTCTAAATGACTTTTGCATGTAACCCCCAACTGCTAAAAATAGATTCCTAAAATCTAGGGATGCTTTTTGCTGTTTGCTTTTTTTCTTTTTTGGGAAAAAGTTGTCATGCATGCAAGCCAATATTGCACAGTCCTGGAGGGAACCAGTCAACCTGTGAGCACATGCAACAGACAACAAGCCTCAAGATGACTTATGCGCAGTTTTTGGGCTGAGTGGCTCTCACTGCCCATTAATCTTTGGAAATTTCTAGATTGAAGCCAAGGCTGCAAGCTAGAACTATGCAAATTATGAGAGCAAGCCCAGTGATGGGCTGCTCTACGCAATTTTCAAGGGGAAGGAATCCCGCATGCTCTTGTGCAATTTTGGAGAGAAGCTACCTACCAGGATAATCTGCACAATTCTGGAGAGCAAGGCTGGTTTCCCCCCAATTCTGTGCAATTCTCTAAGTCAGCACAAGAACCAATTGAATACCAATTCATAGGAGGTCAACTTGCGGGTGAAATGCAAACAAGTTAGTGAAAATGCTGATAAGCCAAAGAAACTCAACTGAAAGCATAAGTACATGGGTAGTGAAAGACATGCTGTTAAGGATGGTTGGTAGGGAAGCTCCAAAACGAATCAAGACAAAATCTTGGAGGATGGTTGTAACTGCTACAACATTGGCGGCACACTGATAGAACCCCAACTCTCTCAATGGACCTTGTTTTGTGAAAAGCAAGTCTAACTCCTCTGGAAGTATTATTTGATGCTTTGATCATCGTGGTTTCCACACTAGCCTGAGTGAAAGATGTAGCACTTGCCATGCTCTTGATCTGTCAGCACACATGCCAAGCCAAGTCAACTTAGTTGTTTCGATTGGGGATGAGGGGTATATTGGTGCACAAGTAATATGATTGTTAAAGTTTACGTTTCATCTCTGGTGTTGCTCCACTGCCAATAGACCTGGACAGTACCCTGACGGAGTCAGACAGGAACACAAGCATCGCTCTGTTGCAAGCGAACCTGGTTAGTACCCTGGCGAAGTTACTTGCATCACCTCTCTGCGCAGGAAGCCTTTCTCTTCTTACACCTTATTCATTTTCATTTTTTCATTTGTTCATGTATGAACTGTGCATAAACACTTATTTATTTCAGAGATGGAAGATGGATCCCAACTTATTAAGAGCAGGAGAGGTTGTTCCTTTAGAGAATTATGTTATATATACCTCAAACATACTTGTTAAAATTTTCCCCCTAACCTTACTCTACTTGACTGAGCTAACAAGAGTTAACCCAAGACAACCAACTAGAGTTGGTGGCACTAGTTAAAGCTTGAGTGTTGTGCTTTCACCAAGATTCACTTCGAACAAAACGTATTTTCCATTGGCGTATCATTGACTGAAGACAACAAGTTCTGTATAAAGAGAAAGGACGACAGATAACCAAGTGTTGATAGTTGTACAAGTCCTCTTGTACTTTACCTTGCTTGTCTTAAGACTCTATCATGGCTTCATGTGAAAATAACCTACAGATGTAAACAAGCAAACAAAACAACAAAGAAAAGAGTAGAAGCAAATGCGAAATCAAATCAAGTAAGAAAACCAAGAAAGAAAGAAAACAAACAAAGCAAACATGCATGCAAGCAAACCTGTTAAAATTGGCAACTAGGGCCAAATTCCACATGGGTCATCTTATTTATGACAACTAATATTTTTCTTGGATTCCTCTCTTTGAGAGGTGTAGGATTGATCTAATGATATTTCGACATGTACAAATGAAGTTACGGATTTATTTTGATTATGGACAAATTGTCAAGGTCAACCAACAAACTTATGTAGGCTCAGAAGCCCAACAGTCATGTCTATTCATCCTCAACATTTGCTATAAATACATGATGCCTTAGCCTCATTTGGACACACTCACTCCTCACGCATATCTCTCTCTCCTCGTTGATTGGGTACGGATTTCTGGGCCTCTTGCTCTCCACAAGTCTGAAATTTCAGGAAGCTAAAATTTCTAGAGATCGAGTTTTTGGATAGTTTGACCCATCGTTGACTATAGCTAGGGCTAACTGTAGGGGGGATGTTTGACCAGAATTTGATTGTTCTCAGGGTTATTTTATCTTGTTGTTTGGAGGCTGAAGTTGACTCAAGTTGACTAATTCACCGAGGATCAAATCTGCCCTATTGACCAGTGTTGACTTTTCTGGTTAAGGCTCTTTTGCTGATGTTATAAATTATCAGATTTGTAAATTATACCATCTCTCTCTACTAAACTATTGAATACTAAAATAAGATTTGATCAAGGATTTCCCCACATTGGGTTTGTCTCTGGTTGGTGCCACATCTTGTATCCTTGTTGGTACCATTCTATGACCCTTTTTCCCTCCCAAAACATGACCATTACCTACCTCTTTTCATCATTTATCCCTTAAATGCCTTGGAAATTGATTAATTAATAGTTTTATAGTTGTTGAATTGCATTTAAATTGATTTAAGGGTTTTGTGTTAATAAATTAGGATTTTTGGGCAAAAATAACTACAGGAAGTCCCAACAACCTGTAAATGGCTTATCGTTTGACATGTGGCATGACAGCTAGGCCAGAGCGAAAGGCATGGGCAAAAAGTGGAATGTCCAAGCATGGACAAGCACCTATCCCGCAGCGGAAACAACCCTCCTACATGCGCGGTCAACGCCTGGTCAACTATGGCATGTTGGCGACAAAGGCAGCAACAACACACAGTGACAGTTCAAACCGATTTTTAGTTGTTTCCTTTTTTTTTTATGTGCGTAAGCTAGGATAGAAACATTTTGTGTTTTGGTAAAAGCGGAAACAACCGCTCATGGATGAACATCCATTTTCAAGGGATGTAAACCATATGTATATATAAGCCCGAACCTGGTTATATGTTAGTTTGCCTTTTTACTTGTCGCTTCATGAACAGAGCTTTGATTTAATACAATAGACTTGCATTATAATCACAGTGCGATTGTTTTGATTCGGTGATCGTGGGATAACGAGCTCGGTATACCAAGAACGCGGACGGGCCCTGCGTACATGGTATACTGTTGCCATTTTAATTTCGTTTACAGTGTTATTTAATTGCATTTATAGTCAGAGCATTTGATTGATATTTGAAATTGATATATATGCACAGGGATTTAATCGATGTTTATATTCATGTGTTTATGAATGCGTTGTTTATATGTTTATGCATGCGCTTGAATAGGCCATCATTCAGATCATGAGTTATATCCTGTAAGGGATTCGATCCAGGGTTGCTTTGTAAAGCACTGTCATGGACTGTATGCTTCTGATTTTTAGTTTGCATGCTTGTAATAAATGTTCATGAATGTTGGGTACCATTGAACAGGGGTTTTATGTTTGGTGTCTCTGTAAGGGGACCGAAACCT
Source organism: Pinus taeda (assembly GCA_000404065.3). NCBI lineage: Eukaryota > Viridiplantae > Streptophyta > Pinopsida > Pinales > Pinaceae > Pinus > Pinus taeda. The sequence continues at coordinate 1,889 of APFE030692938.1, read as the reverse complement.
TTAAATACAGTGATACGCAGCATGTTATGAGTTGAATCTTAGCTGATAATGATACATAGTTTGATGCTTAGTTAAATATTTGATTGATAGTTTAATATTAGATCAAGTCACAGCATTGTAATTAGGAGAGTAGGCTTAGATTAGATCCTTTATGTCTATATATTTTAGGTACATGCCTCTAAGTCTACGCACCCTAGTCGATAATAAATTTAGCCCAATCTAGCACCCTAGATAGGACACTACATTTTGGCGCTGTTGCCGGGGAGGCGTACTTAAAGGATTGAAAAAAAAAAAAAATCAATAAACAAAAATAAATAAAAATACAGTTAAAGTCATGTTCATTTATGCATAGGTTTAGAGACAATCAGGGTAGATTCATAAGAACCCCCCACCATTCAAAAACTAACCCATCATCATCAGGAGCAAACTCTGTAAAGAATTCAACACTAGCTGAGGAAAATATCATTCAAGCATTAGAGGATAAACAAAAAACAGGGCAGAGACTTACTCTCGTCGAAAGGCAAACTTTATTCATACATAAATCATAGAAGAGGGACTTTCCTAGGTCTACCACACAAGGAGAAAGTAGCACAGTGACTAAACACTCTCCAGAGACTGAACACTCTTACCTTAATCGCTTGTTTGAAATAAGTGACTCTGATACAGAGAAATCTACTAAGATGGCTGAGGAAGGAGATGGATCAGCACCACATCAAAGACAGAGAGATGAGGAAGAATCAACTTTTCCTTTTCCCATACAAGAACCACAGGAAGATGATGAGATCAAAATGAAAAACATACCCCCATCAGTGCTACCTAACTTTTATGGTATGGCTTCAGAAGATCCAGACTCATTCTTGTTCAAGTTTGACATTGTATGTCGGACATATGGCTATACTGATGATGCCCATAGGCTCAGACTTTTTCCAGCCACACTAAAGGCATCAACCTTAAGATGGTTCATGGGGCTTGGTGAGCATACTATCACTGATTGGGATGGTATGAGAAAAGTATTTCTAAGGAAATATCAACCCTACTGCAGATCCAAAGACTCTAAAGATGACATCTTTAGAATGAGCCAACAAGAGGATGAAACCTTAGAGGAATACTTGGAACGGTTTGTCTACAACTTACAAAAATCTAAACACCAGACTATGCCTCTTGATCTTATCCGCACAATATTCTTGAAAGGTATCCGAGAGGGATACATGGATGACCTGAACTTGATGGGTAAAGGTGACATTTCTGTTTTACCCTTTGAAGAAATCGCTGATCTATGCGAAAAGTATTCAAGGAGTAAAGCTAAAATGGGAAAAAGAACCGTGTCATCCAAGGTCACAAAGTCTGCTTCAGCAAGTGTCACAAGTGCTAAGATAGGAAATTTGTTAGAAGAATTTAAGACAGATTTGTTAAGCACAATAGGGAACCAAATTGACACTCTAAAAGCCAAAAAGAAACAAGAATATGAAGATCAGGTAATGGTTATTTTCTGCCCCAAGTGCCGGAAGAAACATGCATTAAAGGATTGTCCACTAGAAAACATTCAAGTTTGTGCTTTATGTACTGAACATCATGATATATTTAACTGTCCTAAAGTTAAGGTTTTGCAGAATTGTAACATGGCAGCCAATGCAGAGATGGAAAACATGTATTACATGGGCGCAAAAAGACCATGGCATCCAAGTCCAGCACCTCAAGGTATGTTCCCAAATCAAAACTTGCAATTTCCTGTAAATGATCAAATGTATGCACAGAATTCATGGAATGTACCCATGCCATGGCAGCACCAAAATAACCCACAGCAACAATGGAGACCATCTCAATAGTACTCTCAATCTTATCATACATATCCTCAACCATACCCACCATATTCACAACCATATCAACAA
>APFE030692922.1:56751-97777 GCA_000404065.3 Pinus taeda | reverse complement strand
AGGGAAAAAACAGTATGCATTGCACCCTGTACATTGGGAAGGTGTTATGCATCGCACCCTCTACATTGAGCTTTCAGTATGGTCCAGTTTTGACCATTTATGAGCAGTTTTCAGTGGAGAACTTCTGGGAGATGATGTAATCAGTTGACCTTGTTCCTTTAGGCAGTGAAGAAACACTTTTAGGGACTTAGGAGCCCTCAGTTTATGGACATTTATGATTGGGGTTGAAGTGCCCAAAAATGTCTATAACAATAATACCAAGGAGGGGGTGTAGACCAGGAAGAATGAGCAGGGGGTCCCCAAGAAGGTATGGTTGTGGTTTGGTTGGGGTTGTAATATGCACGAGATGACCCTTGCATGCCCTGTTGATATGGTCTAGGCCTATGAGGTCTCCTTTGGTTAATGTAGCAAAGTTGCTCAATGACCCCTTCAGCTCCTTGATATACAACTTTGAGTTCGAGTAAAGAAGGGAACTTGTCTGTGGAGTGGCTTTCTTCACAAACCGAGCAAATTTCAATAGATTTCAATGGACATTCATTCCTAGGATGCCTCCTGGTGCATCCAGGAAAAAAGATGGCCAATGCTCTCTTTGCTTCCTCCTGCTTCCTTTTAATGTTCATAGCGTCCATTTGCAAGGCAAGGGTTTGCAGCATCTCACTTTTGAAATCTTCGAACGTGTTTCCAATTTCACCCTTGATGGATGTGTTGGAAGATGATGTATTGGCCATAGGTTGACTACCCCTACCCTTTTTCCTAGCTGCCCTAGAATGGTTTCTAAAGACAATCTTGATATCTTCATAGGGTAATTGGTAGATATCTCCCGCTGCTAAAAAATGTAAGGTATCCAAAAGATATTCTCTTACTCCCCTAAGTAGGACTAGCTTTAGTGACTCAGGGTCAAGTGTGCACCTGGCCCTTTTGTAACTAAGCTGGAATCTTTCTTTGTAGTTTTCTAAGGATTCATTATGGCATATGGTCATCTTGAAACTTTCTTCTTTAGTATCCTTTGATGGACAATAGTCCCAATATCTTTTTTTAAAGGCCTACTGTATCTGAGCCCAAGTTGTGATACTATCTCCAGGTAAACCCATGAACCAGCGCAAAGTTGTATCCTTAAGGGTAGATGGGAATAGTTTTAACTTTTTCTCATCATATGTATAATCATAGGTTCGACATATAACACCAAACTACAACAGGAAAGTTTCGAGGTCCTCTATGGTCGGGACATGGAAATGAGGTAGGGCAAAGGAGCTTATATTCTTCATCGTAGTGTCCCCATTGGTTTCCTTGATGGGGAAGGCACCCTCAACTCTCTCTCTATTCCCTCTATCATTTTGGTTTTTAGCCATTGGTTCAGTAGGAATGGGTTCCTCTTCTTCGTCTTCCCCTGTAGGTTCTTCAAATATGTCAAGTTGTTCACCTAAGGGTTCCTCCAGTTCACAGCCACCAAATAAGAGAGAAGGTTGGTTGTTGGATGCAGTGGGGGTATTTGGCAAAAAAAATTCTAAGTTGTCCTTGTTCCTATGAGGCATGAAAGGAAATATTTTTGGGTTGGTTTTGTATTCTTTTTAAAACTTGGAAAGTAATTGTAGAATTGAAATTGTTGATTGAATGAAAATTACTGACAGAATGAAAGAGCTACTTGCTAAATTGAAATCCTACTTGCAGAATGGAAAGGAAAGCAGATAATGAAAAATAAAAGAAAGGAAACAACTAGATTACTTTTGCAGAAATAAACTAATGGCATAATATTGAAGACAAGAAATAGAAGAAAAGAAAGCAGTAATCATGTTCTACTCAGACACCTCCCCGGCAACGATGCCAAAAAGTGATGAGCGTCAGTATTACAGCAAGGATGTTGCAACTCCTGGGCTACCAACTTTACTTATCAGCCCGGGGTTTTATAAACTTGGAGGTGATAGTGTTGTATGCACAAGTAAAAGTGATGGTTCTGCTTGTTGTCACTGTTCAAATGGCAAGAGACCACTGGGGTTCCAAGCCAGACTTCTATAGAGTCAAAAGAAGCTTGATTCTTTGATGGAAGAAAGGGAAATCTACTCTAAGAGAGTTACTCTACTGCAGTAATGGAGAAAGCCAACATGTAATGCTAAACAACACCATACCTAATTAACCATTTGAGAATTTATGCTAAGCAGAGATGTTAAATCAACAATAAACAAATGCTACTATCTAAGCTGCAGAAGTAAAAAGCATCAAACAATACTAATGTGCAAGTATTTTTGGTCTTTTTAGGCAAAATCAAGTATGCAAACTAATTTTTCTTGTGGGTGTGGCAAGTGGATTGAAGGTGTTTGAGGATGGATGGAAGGTTTATGAAGTGGTTGGATGGTGTGGAGGGGTCCTATGAGGCTTTTGTGACTTCCTAGAGGTTTCCCATCAATTCGGCCTCAAAGCAAGCCGTTTCAGGAAAACCTACAAGATGATCTTGTAGGAATTACAGGAAACCTACAAGATACATATGAAAGCTAATTGAGAGGTGTTGGAGGTGTTGGGAGGCTTAGTAAAGGTGTGTGATGGGTGGAATGGAGTGTTAGAAGGTCTAGGAGCACTCATGAGTTAATATCCAAGAGAAGAGATGGCTAGATTCACTCAATGTGTTTAGGAGAATTTCAATGAAAAATGATGAAAAACTAGTGAGGGTGATGGTGGAGACAAGGGATGGATAAGGTGGATGAAGTGGAAGGTGGTTGTTGGCTTTTAAGTCTTGATGTCCCCCTGAAGCACCTACTCTACATAAAACATGTGTGTCTTCCAAAAAGTCATGCAGCAAGATACATTTCCATAAACTAGAAAAGCAAAACTAATGAATCAACTGCCTTTATTATGCATGAAGAAAGTTGTTGAAGGGAATGAAATCATGAGTGAGATCTACTACATAAGTGGAGATGGAAGAGATGGCAATTAAATCTACCTTGCAACATTAACCAAATACTAAGTTAAAGACATCAAACTCCAAAGCTCATAAAAGAACTAGAAATCTGTGTTTTTGGGGCTGCAAAAGGGTCCCTTCCTCAAGTCATGGTCCCAGAGGGAGGAAGTGAGGATGAGACACCTGCTAACAACCTTGTGGTGATCCTTTTTCTCCTTGCTAACCTGCTACTTGCAATAAGGCACAAATGGAAGCAAACTATCACACAACCAATCTAATCTACACTACTTGTAATGGAAATGCATCTAATAAGAAAATTAGCAATTAAACTATGAATCTATACTTAACATACATGTACAATCAAGAGGAGCCTTGGCTGATAGGGTTGGGCCCTAACCTAAGAGCTTTAGCCCTCTGATTTAACTCAGTGTTGGCTCAAAACAAAACTCATTCCTATTACCAAAACAACAAATTACATCAAAAAGAACTGTCACAAGTCTCGCAGCTCAAAATAAAGTAAAGTTTTACAATGAAAATTTGAATCCTACTGAGGTCCTAGGCGTCTCTACTTATACATCTGAAGTCTCCAACGACTTCCTGAAAATTAGGGAGGCTCGGCTCCCAAACTCGAGATAAACTGGTGCTTTGTCTCTCACTTGCTCGACTGCCTTCTAGTCCTCGTGATTTGGCTGTTTTCACTCCGAGCTGATGGAGGAACATTCGAATGGAGGGGTAGTAAATGAGGAGGATTTACCTCCTATAATCCCTTTCCCTTGTCCCATTAGTTTTCACCTTGGCCTTTGCCAAAATTCCTTGATTTTCTCCTTTAATCCTACATTAAATGCACATTAGACCACAAAGCAAAATATCCAACTCTAACTCACCTCATAAACAAAATATAATCAAAAGCATGCAATAAGTTATGAGAATAGTTGGTTTGACTAAGCTAGGAGGTGAATTAAGGCCCATATAATTACCCAATGATGAGGCTCATCAAACATGTAATACAATGCTATTATACTATAGTAGTTTCTTCCCTTTGAATTTGACCCTATATATTTGAAGATTTTAGTTTGTTGGTTAAAACATGCATGGTGTACAGCAATTAAACTATCTTAAAAAATGGGCACTTCTAGGTGCATTACTTGTTTTGCAATTAGCCTTCTATTTTTTAACTGCATCGCTACCAAGCAGTGAAAATGTTATAATCATCATCAATTTCAATGTTATTTAAATTTATGTCAAGTGTCCTAGTTTGGTATTCTTTATTAAAGTTTGAGGGAATATTTTTTTGGGGGAAAGGGAAATGGTGCCCATTGAATCTGATTTTTATTTGCATCTCTTCCATCACTACCATTTCTAACTACATTATTTTGATTAAATTTTACAAATGTGATAGAGGCACCATTTCTTATGGATGGGGGGGGTGGGTTGGGGGCCGCACAGGGTGCACTATAGAATCTAATATACTACTAACTCTAGATGTTTCTCTCCTATTTCCTTGGGGAATAGAATTATTAGCAAGATCATAAATTACCTTGTCCCATATATTTTTTTTTCTTTTGACCCGTTGTTCATATTGATCAATTCAAGAACATTATCTAAGAGGATTGTCATCTTTTCTTTGCCATCATAATTATGAATGTGATATTGTGCTTTATTTATTCCCTTTGTCTACATGTAATACCTTCATTACCTATAGCCCCCTCTGCTTATTCACATAGATCAAGAAAATAAGAGTTGTACTTGATTGCTATCATGTGGGTTGTTAAAGTCCCCTTGGGGTGAAAACCCAAAAATGCCTCTACTTCTTTTAAATAAAAATAATTAAAACCTTGATGTTTTTTTCCAAAATTGGTAATTATTTTAACTATAGATCCTATGCACATGAAAATGGTAGAGACAAATTACTTATTGTTATTAAAGACACCAACCATTTTTCATATTGTTTGTATAATTAAACAAGGAATAATTGATCACATGTAAATTTGGGAAAGAAATAGGGATTTACCTAAAAACCTTAGAGTCTAATGTAAGTGTGATTTCCTCGTAAAAATATTGTCCCTTTCCCATGAGGAAGCTTCTAGATTCCATAGTTGAATGACCAGGTTCATTCCCTATTATCATGTATCTAAGCTTCCTAATAAAGGCATCTTAAATTTTGCAAAAATGATAAAGAGATTTGTGGCTCAATGAAGATGGATACCAACATTGAAGAAATTCTATCTTGAAGTTTACATCCCTTTTTGGAAATAGTCCCTTGAATGAATTACAAAAAACTAGTTCAAAAATAAGACACGAAGACATAGAGAATCTTGGAAACTTTTGAAAATTGGCTAATTGGTGGCAACCTCATTAGAGATAAGCTCCTCCAATTAAAAAATTTCATCCTTGTATAATGTGTATTAGATGATGTGCAGGACATATCTAGGCACCTTATTATGGTTTCTTGACCAACCACCTTAGAAAACAATCAAGATAATTCTTGATAGAGCTTGGACAATTCCATGACCTTTATCCGGAAATCCTTAGATCCATATGTGGTTAATTGTAGAAGCCAATACTTTAAAATAGTGTTGCCACTCTATGAGCATTTAAGAAAGCATTGGCTTCAAATACCTTAAAAAAAATCATTGGTCTAGTAGGAACAACATCTCTTCGAATGTGAGAGGAGTGAGGGGAACATGAGTCTTATCTTCCTTTTTCAAATTCACCAATCTATGCTTGGAATGAAAACACTTAGGGCACCAATGTATGACCTCCTTGAACTAAACCTTCAACATCCAATCGACTTTCTTTAAGCAAGTCTAATTACTATGAAAGTAAAGCAATAACTAGGGAATGAAACAAGTAATAATTAAATCAAATTACCATGAATGTGAAGGCACTAGACTATGAAAATAAATATATGTGCATAGAGATAAGCAATTGATCCTATCCCTCAAAATATATGTGGTTACCAATGACCCTAGGTTTCCCTAACTCCTTCCATCCATGTGAATGATTGTTGAGTTCATATAACATGTTTTAGTTGACTTGACTTTTGACATGGGTTTGAGTAGATGAATCCATTTAGTCTTGCTTGTTAATCTAAAATGGTGCATGAAGAATAGGATAAACTCAAGTTGAAAAGTTTCACTAGATGAATTAATCACTTTTCATAATGGTCCATTAGCCCTAATAATTCATGCATACCCCTAGAGACCAAATGGAAGTACCTGTAACAAAAAATAGGAAAGCTATGTGAGAAGCTCATCTATAAGAGAATAAGATTAAAAATTTCTTATGAGTAACCTCATTGATGCTAAGAGGGGTTAGTAATAAGGTTCAACCTTAGGTGACAAGTGAGGGAGAAGAGAAGGGAGACCTACAGAGTAGTGTTAAAATAGAGAGGTGGGATATAAAACCACCATAAGTAGCTAGTTTCCTAAAGGTGGTCAGAGCCATAACCTCGACGTGTCTTATAGATATAACCAAAGGAAGGGAGACCAATAACATCATCATCAAACAAATCTAGGCATGTGCCATGCTACAACTAAGAGCTACAAGAAAATGTTTTGAAAGAACCACTAGTACCTAGGAGGTTCAAGGAAATAATGGGTTTAAAAGACTTGTATTTTTTTCAAAAACTCCTCAAGGAAGTCTAGAAGAGTGGGAGGCGTTCAAAAAATCAAAGTTGACAAAATTTGAAAAAGCTAACTACATTGTTGCATTGGAAACATTGAAAAACCCCTTGTGTAATTTTGGTCGAAATTCAACACCAACATGTTTTTCAAGGTGTGGGATCACCAACAACTCATTAAATACATTAAATGTGACATATAAACACATGAAAGAATAAAAAATAATATTATTTTCATTTTGCACTACAAATGAAAACTTACCACTTAATCAACCAAATGTCATTTGGAGCATAAAGAATGACTATGAGGAGGGGACATAAGTGGAAATGGTCCAAGGTAGACTCTCTGCCCCTTAAATTGCATGAAGTTTTCAACACAAGCACTCATTGAAGCATGGATGCCTTGAATTTTAACCCATAAGTTATGGCATCACAATAATGGAAATGATCAGCGTGGAAAAATTATCTCGTCATAGATTCATAGTGTTAAGCCCACTTGTAGGGGAGAAGAGGAGAGCCAAACAAAATTTTGGTCATAAGCTTGTGATATGATTTTGTTGATGGAAAGTAATGCAATACTTCCTATGTTTCAAAAACGAACATGCAGTATACCTAGGGAATATACTGCAAAATAGAGTCATGGTAACGTGCACATAAAAATATGTGATTATGACATTGTAATGTATGGAATGAATGTAAAGCCCATAGTACAATATATAATTTCATGAAATTCTTTGAAAACTAATGATAGGTGATGATGATTTGCTAAGTGTTTGGACTAATTAAATCATTATGTGTTCATGGAGGACCTAGAGTAGGTGATAAACAACCACTTAGATTTTAGGTGGCTAAGATTCTCTAAGTGGAGAATTGGAAGCATGATCATGTAGAATGTCTAATCAACATGTTGAGGAATCTACCATTATATGAAAAATAGACCCTTAGGAGAGTAGGGTTATACAAGCTAACTAGGGTAGGATGCATTGAATTAAGTAATGCCTCTATTATGTAGTATTAAGCTCCTCGAACTTAGAGCCCCATTTATTCTAGTTCCACATGTGACACTTCAGTATCATTCTAGAGGATGCATATCTATTGATGGGAGTATCGGTCATGGGCGTATACCCCTACATACATAAATGTATTGGATATAGAATTGGCTTGGAGGACACTAATGAATGTAGAGCTAGTAGGGAAGGAGAAGTGAGAATGGGTGTGAACTTGGTCCATCACATCTACATGGTTATAAATACCTTACCTAAGGTCATTGTGAGGTTATACATGGATGACCATTGAGGAAAATTTCCACCCATGTCCTACCCATATAGACACTCTTGCTAATTATGGATGTGAAAGGGGCGATGTTTATGATTTGGGTGACTTCCTACTAACTTTAGTTTACTATTAGGAATGCTTAATCAAGAGGCCTGGCCAACATTTCACTACCATGGGCATAGCACGAAATAGGTTTCCACCTCTCAAGAGGATGGATTTAGTAGAGATAATGTAACAACCCCCAGTTGATTTTCCATGTAAATAAAATGAGACCAAGGTCATGGGACACGTATTCCAAGTTGAATGGTGGGAAAACATTATAGTGGGCATCACTTTTGGTTTATTAATGGCTATGGAAATTGGAAAAGACATTGGAAAAGGTAAATACGTAATAATTGGAATTTAATTATGAAAATAAAGGAATATAGGAGAAAAGGAAGGCGAAGAGACACATATTTGCATGCAAGGGAAATTAGAGGAAAAATGAAGGAAAATGAAAGAAAAAGGAAAAAGGAAAGGAAGATACTAAACCTCAATGATAAAAGGCACTTGAGAAACATTTGAAAACTTGTTCTCATTCTTTGATCAAGACCAACAAAGGATAAGGAACAAACAATTGGACAAGCAAGCAAGGAAAGTAAGGGTGTGCAAGGGAAAACTTGGACAACGACAAGTAAGGACAGAAATTAGCTATGGATTCTAGGTAACAGTGTGCATGTGAGATTTAGAATGCTAGTTTTTCGATGCATGCTATATGCATGTGATCCTTTGGTTATGTGTTGTCATTGGAATGGATATTTGCCTAGATTGATAATGGTTTTAGCCCTACCTTGCCATTTCCTAGATAGCCATGGTGTTGTGGGTTTTCCACTTGTTTTTCTAATTGGTGCTCAAGTTTGGTTGTGGGTTGGAACAAACACTCTGGAAGCCCTGGAATAACTTGGGTTGAGTTACTAATTCTTGGAGTCGTAGGTTGGGACAAATGCTTTGGAGCAATTGGTGGGTTGAGTTACTAATCCCTCGAGCCACGGTTGGAACAAACGCTTTGGATCCCTGGAAGGTTATGGGTTGATTTACTAGTTCTTTGAGCCCTAGACAGCTTGGGTAGAGATCTATATAGTTGTGATTTCTAGACTGTATAGGTTGAATCATTGTGGTTGAGGGTTGAGGTGGTTTCGCCTCTGGAAGCCCTGGTTGGTTTTGTCTTGGTTTATTCCATGAGATACCACATTCATGCTTGGAATATGGTGCGAGGATGATTGGTTGAAAAAGAGATTTGGTTTAGCCCAATATATGGTCTAGTGGTACGTGGAAGTCCCTGAATTAGTTGACATTTTCATATGTTAATAAGAACTATTTTCCTATTGTGATTTATGAGCACTTGTACTAGTTATCATGTTTGACAATATGGCTTATTTTCCATGGTTTCTATGTTGGTTATTTGTTGGTTATATAATGTATTCTATCTATGGATCATGTCATACTTTTATAAGTTATTAAATTTTTAATGAATGTGTGGACTAACAAGTGCTATTACAACTAGCTAGATAGGGTTTAGAGCCTTCTTGGTGATTCTCAAATAAAGACTATCAGTTTATGATCAGATATGCATTCATGGCCTGTAGCTTACATGTTTTCCATATGTTTGAAAGAATGTATGTTATGGATTAGACATCATTGGGCCAAGTTCTTGCTTGAGTTTTGATTGGATGGCTTTGTCATTACCTTTGATTACATTATGGAAAGTTACAGGAAATTTTGGGCAATGGTATGGAAGCTGACCTAAAAAAGGTGGCACAAATCCCAGAACCGCAAGTTCAGAACTAGAGGATTTAGGTCATAGCCACATGGAAGCAAGCAAGCTTGCGAGTGCATTTATAAGCTTCCAAATGCATGGATGCAGTGTCAAGGGTGTAATTATGGAGCTAGGTCAGATAAAAAGGGTTCCAACTCAAGGACTGATCACTTGGGGTGGTTGTTCAACTCTTGAGTGATTTTTAGTCCATGTGGGATGTTAGTAAGTGTTTAGTTGGTAGGTCCCACTTCCTTAACTAGAACATTGGAGGCTAAGTCATATCATAGTGACATTGTCTCATGTTTATCCTGGAAAGCTTGTGAATTTGGGTATATATGGGAGGGCGTTACAGATAAGTCATAATGAGGTCAAGTTGGCCATGTGGGATAATAGGAAGAGGATTCATTAGTGGTTTAAGGAGAGGATGGTTTGGTGAAGGTTATAGATAGACATATATCAAATGATGTGGCACCTTTATGAGCCTATTGTATGGGGATATCATGGCATTGTGACTTAGTTCCATGGGAAAAATGAGGTGCATGACAAAGTAGGGACTTGAGATAATGTGGTGATTTCACACCTAGTGCCTTGTTAGAAGACCATCAAATATGTTATCATTGCTTAGTGACCCTCTTTGAAAACATATAAGAGAGGAGGATGTTCCCAAAGAGGCAGATCACCAAAAGTAGGAGGTTGCTTTAGGTAGTGAAATCATATTCAAAGTTCATTTGATTTAATTTTCTTTATGGAATAGCATGAGTACTAATATATAGATTTACTTATGCTATATCGGAGTGGATTTATAGCCTCGAGGGTTAGCTTAATCAGTCGAGTTCCCGTCATTAAAGAATCTTTAGTATTGAGAGGTCACGGGTTCAATTCTCTCGACACTCTCGGGGTCAAGCTCCATGGTTGAGCTGGTAGGAAGTGATCCCTTTGAGTGGATTTTCCTGTTAAAATATTTTGTGCATGTAGCAGTACCGATCTCTAAGGTCTGTCAACCACATAGAAAAAAAATATAGGGGAGAGGCTTTACAAGATTGTAGAATTCCAAACTTATTTAAACCTACTAATGGAAGACCTGGAGAAACATGAGCAACCACAATGTATGGTCAAGATTCTACCTTTTGGGGAGGAGTTACAGATCTTCTTGTTGATTATAATGGAAACAAGGGAGATTCAAGCACTAAAGCATGAGAATTCCCATCTTAGCAGGTTGGATGAGGTTACAAGGTAACAACTACAGATTCATCATAGTGTGGTATCCACTTTGACTAGTCACGAGAGAGGCTACAACATCTATGGTGAAGAGTATAAGAGGAGGATAAGCACAAAGGGGTTGTGTAGTTAAGTGATGGAGCCTTGAATGACTAAGCACAATTTTTTGTTGTTTTAGATAAAAAAAAAATTATATGCATCATTTTTGGGTCACAGGGTTTGTATTTAAATCAACGTATATTTTATTTCCAAGGAATACATAAACAATACAAAAGGTTGAACTTGGGAGGAATAATTTTGCACCAATGAGAATGGTAGCAAATCACTCAGGATTACATAAGTATTTCCTTCGTGGAGGAACAATAGTTCTCACATGAAGATGCAGATAATTGTCGTCATAGTAGCTTCTAACCAAGGGCATTCAGAAAGAGTTAATACTCTACCTTAGCATCAAGGACAAAAAACTAAGTTGTCACAATTTTGGGTAGATAGTTAAGTTGAGATTGATTTCTTCTATTAAGCCTTATTTAAGCACCATGTTAACCCTAAAACCCATTATTAAGTCCTAGATATTAAGAGATTGAATTTCTATTGTTATATTGTTATGCAGGCTAGAACCTTTCATAATCCCATTTAATTATAATTGTACCCTTTGTCTCATATATATACTATAAGGAGACCTAGTCTTAGTGTTATACAGAACCTATGACTACAGGCAGATGTGTCTTCCCTAGGCCTGGTGGACTGGCCTAGAACAATAGAAAGCAAAGGGCACAATATTTTCCTTAAAGTAATTGAATGATGGGATGAGGCCTACCTGGAATTCATCACAAGATTCGCTCCTTCCTCGGCTTGTATGCTTCAATCCTAACTATGATTACTATAATTAGAACTCGCGCAATCAAACAAGACAGGCCAAAGATCTATGCCATATATGTAGCATAATTCAATCAGTTCATTCAATAGATCATCATGGTATTGAAATACAGGAAACCATAACATCATATATAGGAAAGCAAACTACTTTTTGTATTAATAGAAATGGAGAGAGTTACAACCAAAAATAGGACTTGATCTTGTAGAAGAGCTCCCCAAGCTGACTTTTCCTTTCCTAGCCACAAAGTATGCCTCTATGTCACCCTAATGCATGGAATAATGACTCCCAAACCAACAACATGAGGGTAGAATCAATCTCCAAAAGCCAACCCCTTGCCCATGGATGGCAGTAAATATATAGATGTGAGAGGTAGTTCGTGAATTCTTATCCATTTACCAATCTAGGCTTGAGATCCAAAAGTGATGGGAGGATGAGCTCAAGGGATAAGATCGTGATTTCTCCAAGGCGGAATCAAATAGGATTCAAATGTTTATCCAAGGTAAATGGTTGAAACAACCTCAGGAAGCTTTTGGAAGAGGAAGCTTTGAGATTATTTTATTTTTTCCCGAATTTATAGAATCAACGCACCCCCAAGACAGAGCAACCTGTTGGTGATCAACACAGGTACAGAGAGGGTCAACCTAGTAGTCAACGCTGGTCCCTAAAGGGCAAGGGTGTGTTGGGCCTTAAAAGCTTGGGAATTCAGCAATTAAGAGCAAAAACTCATGGATTTAGCAGAGTATAGCTTCGGGCTTTGTGTAGGGATGATGAAAATATGTTGAAGGATGTGAATTTGTCCCGTTTGGGGCCTATTAACCAGATGTGACAAAATGGCCTATAACAAATTGCCCCACAAAGCTCAAAGTTAGAAATGGTAACTGATGATTGAAGTGCTTTACCTTGTGAAAAGTCAGGATCAGGAACAACTGGTTGAGAGCATCATCTTTTACAATACATTTACATTATGATATCTTTGTTGAGGGAGGCATACCCATGCTACCCACATAAGCTAATATTACATGCATAATGATCAAAAGACATGTCCACGGATGACTGATGGTGGACCCATGACTATATGATTGTTTGTATGATCATAGCCCTCACACATTGTGATCTTGTATTACTCCTGGAATCGCAGCCCAGATGGATGAAACTAGATCTAGGGTCTTCTATCTCGTTCACATGACCAACCAATATATGAGTCTAACCATGTGAATTAATGATATGAAGTGAAACATGGTAGAAACCATATGATTACTGGCCAATGATGTAAATCGTTAATTGATGTGACATAAACCACCAATGATGTTAGTGGTTCTCAAGGTACTCTAGTACAATCTGTATGGTGTGAATAAATGAGTTGATGTTGAACACCACACATAATCTTTCTGTCAAAGCCCAATGATGTAAACATGTCGTAAAGAGCGAGGAAACTTACCATTGATGTATGAAAGCACAAAGGTACCAATGGAATCTTTATAAGTTAACTTCCTACATAATGAGTTTATGTCGACAGGAAGCATCCCATTGTAGGAGGGCCTTGATGTATCCCCCACCAATGACACGAAATAGTTATGATGATTTGAGATAGAATGATCAAAATGATGTTAATACAGAACAGGATCAAGAAATGCAAACATGGAATGAAGGCTTAAGAGTATTATAGCATATGTTAACTGAATGACTTCTCTTGAACACAACGCCGACACTGAAATGGAGTTGGTAGCATTGACCCAAAACCAAAACGTAGGCTTTGAAAAGGTATGATAAACCAAAAGGTAAGCAAATTTCCCAACCGGACATCCATCAAGATGAAGTGGAAGAATGTCATGTTCAAGAGCGACTAGATTCCATTAACAAGTGGAGTATCCCATTTTCCCAATTTCCCCAACCATTTCTGGTTAGTACCTCTTTATTTTTGACAAGATTGAGGAGGATAACATATGCCTAATCTACAAGTTCATCCTTTGGATGAATCCCTTTGATTATATTTAATGAACCCAGAGAAGGAGTGGTTCGGTCCCATCATGATCGGAGATTCCATCGTTGTTTGATTCTTTAACGAGTACAACGAAGATATAACTCGACATATTTTTCATGTTTAGAGAGTTTGAAAAAGAGGCGAAAAATAAAACTCCAAAGGTTCCTTTCCACAGGTAGTTTGTTGAGTCCAAAAAGTCAGGAAACAATACTCAGTAGAACCTCTTAGCCATGTTGAACTAGGCTATTCCTTTTTTATAAATATTCTATCTCAATCTGGAAAAGGGTTAAACTTATACTAAGTAGACTTCTTTTCATTTACTTTAACAAGTTCAAAAATACAAGTCCTCAACAATCTTTTCATATTTTAGGAGTTTAAAAATAGTTGAAAGAGGACTCCTCTTGGAGGAAGGAGTGCTATAAAGGGTAGCAACTAGTTTCGATCATGATGGAACTGCTCAAGACACTTAGAGGTCAAGAGGTTGGCTAGTAAGACCACTCATCGTAGAGGTTCCTTTAGAAAGGGTAAAATCCAAGTGAAAACATGTGATCGACCAAGAAAATAATGACAATGGAATGAGAAAATCAAGGCTCATCTGGTAGAAACAAACTGATAAAAAATGGAAATCACAAGAGATATGATGAGACTGGTTTTATTTTTACACAAGCTTGAAACATATGAAAACTATGCTTGAAATTGGTTTCATTTTTACACAAGCTTGAAACATGGGAAATTATGCTTGAGATTGGTTTACATGCCCCCAGCATAACGACTCAATTCGAAGCACATGCCCCACAAGATTCATTTCATTCACCTAAGTAGAATACTGGTTACTACCAGGTGGATGGAATGAAGATTCATTTACGAGATCAAATGAAAGACTCATATTGGAAGGGGATCTATTTCATTTTGTAACGAGCTTGACACAACAAAAGAACTATGCTCATGACACCTTATTTCATTTTTTAACAAACTTGACACTAGAAAAGGAACTCTGCGCTGGGACCTTGTTCATGACTTGTAGAACACCATCGCTTCCAAGAGTTTCTTGTCAGAAGGGAGAACAATGATATGGAAGGTATCAAAGGATCCAATGGACAGATTAGACTATAATGCCCCTAGTAAATGATTAACTACATCTCCTACTAGATCATCAGTAGACGCAGGCATGGAACAAGTTGCCACATAATTAATCTATGGCGGGGGAGATAACACCTGCATATAAGTATCATTTAGGGATGTTGGTTGATTGGGAGTCAAATTAGGACCAGCAAATAAAATTTTATCGATGCTTGTGATTCTTCCTTCATGCGAGAAACACATCACACAAAAGAATGAAGAGACAAGAGCTCCTATGACATAGGCATAGTCAAGCCCAAGGAATAAATGAAAATCCAAGGGGACTTGGACTACCATCACATCGATATAGACAGTCTTTCCTCCCAAAGTAATGGAAACTAACGAAGGATCCCTAATGGTTGATTGGTTCCTCTGTTAAATGCTAATAGATTCTAGGTAACATGCACCAGCTACGGAGAACTAAAATCTTGCCAAGTAGTTCAGGACATAATACTAATATATGTGCCTTTGTTTATGACTGTGTCAGGTACAATCATATTATAATCTCGTACTATGATTTGAAAGGGCACTTAAGGAGGAAGACGACATCCTGCAAGTTGACTCCAATCAAAAGAAGTGGCCATACTACTTAGAGGGGGTTCCATGGGAATGGGAGAACTGCCCCCTTGCGCTATGGGAACAAGATAATTGCTCTCCTGTATCATGGGAATAGGAGTATTTCACCCTTGTTCCATAGCAACGAGAGGATTTCCCCTAGTTAATTGGAATTTGAAGAAACAAGAAGAACCTGAGCAGTATGAACTTCACTCTCTACGGGAAAATTACAACTGACTGAAGGTGGAATCATGTCAACCATTTTCTCAACCAATGGTTGGTTGGGAACGGACTCATGGGATTCACGTTCAAAGAGAGTGGGATTTACTAGATTCAAATTTTGCAATCACTTCATCAACTAGTGGAGGATTAGGGGAAATCTTTTGATAACTAGCCGAAATACGAGGCTGAGAGGTTGTAAGGTTTTCCAACAATTTTGACGCTTCATCCATATAAGGAAAAAGGTCATTAGGATGATTCCCTTCACATAACTTATAGGGAAACATGACTTTCCCCTTTTTCCCATGGAACTTATTATCATTAGTTGAAGGTTTATCACCAACATGATGTCCAGAGGCCGATGAAAAAGGTTGATGTGAGCCTGTAGACCACACTTATAATTCCTTGGGAATAGCTTGACAATCTCTAAGAAGGTGATCAACCTTACATAAATTGTAAGGGAATTTCACTTTGTGGGGCTGATTGGAAGGTTTCTCCACACTAGTTGTATGGGTAGCAATGGTTGCTTGGTTCCCCCCTGCTTATTTTGCTTCTTCTTCTTCGTCCTCTTCTTCTTCTTCTTAGCTTCCTGGTTACTAGAATCAAGACTTTCACCAGGCGAGGAGGAAGAAAGGGATTAAGAAACAACAGGTGAAGAAGGCAAAGGGTCAACTTTTGGATCAACTTGTTCAAGTGGAGGACAACTTGGTTGAGGAGTAGTTTGGAAATTTTAGAACCATAGTGGTCGAAAACAACTAAACTGGAAAACGAATGGTAAATTCGGGAGGGGACAATGGTACCATATAAGGAGCACCAATATTTCCAAAAGAAATAAAAGGACCAGGATTCCCAATAGAGGGGTCTCCTTGATTGGTAGACTCAGGAACTGTTGCCATTAGTCTCAACCTAAGATCTACTAAGGATTTGTTCCATGAGGAGGATTTTATTCCATGTTAATTAATTGATTTCAGAAATTAACAACACAAAATAAAGCAAAGGGGTAACTAGGGAAAATGGTTTACCAAGCAATCGTGAACTGCAATATACACCTTGGCGAACTAAGGACTTAACGTACGTGCAGGAAATCTCCCTGGCAATTGTGTTCGGTGTATCACAATATCCATGGCGATTGACTCAATTACCTATGGTGAGGAAACCTATGGTGGACTTCCAAAATATACTTGACGGTAGGTGGAAGTGCAGTCCATAGTAGTGTTGTCTAAGGCATAATCGTTCAATGAGAGCTTTCCCATATAATTTTCATATGTGGAGCGCTATCAAATATACCCAAAGGTACACAGAATACGATCTGATATACTTGCATATGTGGAACGGGATATCACCCCTGAGATACAACACTAGAAAACAATGACAACTCCTACGTTTAACAACGTTGGAACATGTCTCTAGCCTAGACCTCTAAATGTTTGCGTTAATGTTACAAATTCTCCTTAGGTTGATTCAAAATATTTTAAAGTTTATCTTTGATTAAGTTTCAATTTCATTTCTCATTGCGAATTTCACCTGAATATCCTAAAATGCAAACTTGCATGAGGAAATGAAAACTTTCACTTTCAATGAGAATTTATATAAAGGAGGGAACAGACAAAGAATATGCAGCAAACAATAACTAAGTACAATTCCCTAAAAGCAACTGTTCCAATTCAAATTTACTCACAAAACCCTACATGCCAATGCAAAGAGATTTTTCTTTTAAATTTCCTCTTAATTTTCAAAATGAGAGAAAACTAAGATGCATGTTTAATCACTGATAAAAACAAACTTTTCAAAACGATGACTGGAACACCAATTCTTTGAAGCACTTAATGACTAAACAAATCAATTTGCTAATGACAAGGACAAAGGAAAATCTAAACAAAATATCATTAAAGGAAACCAAAGCCACAATCAAACCATATGGAGGCTTATAAGAAACACTAAGACACTGAGGGACACAAGGAAGAGTAGCTGGAGGAAGGTTGGACAGAGAGAAAACCAAAAAAAGGCAAATTTTGGCATGAAATAGGGGCAAGTGCAGGTTCTTAAGGGGCACCAGTGCTCTGAAATGCAAGAACAAAGAGGGTTTGGGTGCACTGCAACACAGGTGCAAGGAAGGCTAGGTTGCATTGCAACGCACTGTCTCTAGACCAGAGGGTGCACTGATAAAGGAATCTCAAGTTCTGACGAAAAATGTAATGGAATATCAATGACATGTCTTCATATGTATGATAAGGGATGAGTGAAACTATAAGGATCAAAATAAGAGGCAAAATAGACACTAAGAGCAAGAAAAAACCACAAAGGGATTGAATCGATCTTTAGTGGAGTCGCCAATTTGTTATACGGAATCTACGACTGCGGACAAAAGTGTCTTCCCTAGGCCTGGTGGACTGACCTAGAACAACAGAAAGCAAAGGGAACAATGTTTTCCTTAAAGTAATTGAATGATGGGATGACCCCTACTTGGAATTCGTCGCAAGCTTCGCTCCTTCCTCAGCTTGTACTCTCCAATTCTAGCTCTAATCGTTGTAATTAGAACCTGCACAATCAAACAAGACAAGCCAAATATCTACAACATCTATGTAGCATAATTCAATCATTTCATTCAATAGATAAACATGGTATTGAAATACATGAAACCATAACATCATATATAGGAAAACAATCTACTCTTTGTAATAATATAAATGGAGAGATTTACAGCCAAAAATAGTAGTTGATCTTGTAGAAGAACTCTCCAAGTTGACTTGTCCTTTCCTTTCCACAAATACGCCTCTATGTCACTCTAATGCATGGAATGGCGGCTCATAAAGCAACAACATAAGGGTAGAATAAATCTCCAAAATCCAACCCCTTGCCCATGGATGGTTGTGAATATATAGATGTAAGAGGTAGGTCATGAATTATTACCCATTTACCAATCTAGGCTTGAGATCCAAAGTGATGGGAGGATGAGATCAAGGGAAAAGATGGTGATTTCTCCAAGGTGAAATCAGATAGGATTCGAATGTTTACCAAGTTAAATGGTTGAAACAACCTCGGGAATCTTCTGGAAGAGGAAGCTTTTGGATTATTTTATTTTTTCCCGAATTTCTAAAATCAACGCACCCCCAAGGCAGAGCAACTTGTTGATGATCAGTGCATGTGCAGAGAGGGTCAACCTGGTAGTCAACACTGGTCCTTAAAGGGTCGTGGTGCGATGGGCCTTAAAAGCTTGGGAACTCAGTAGTTAAGTGAAAAAACTCAAATATTTAGCAAAGTCATGCTTAGGGATTTGTTTAGGGATGATGAAAATATGTTGAAGGATGTGAATTGGTCCCGTTTGAAGGCCTATTGACAAGATGTAAAAAAATGGCCTAGAACACTTAGGATCATAAAATATTGTCTTATACATTGTATTCATTGCAAAAGGAGGTTTTCGCTTGAAAGAGGACTATAATTATTGAATTTTTTTTTATCATTTTTAAGGTGTAAGATTCATAACATTTCGTATCGGAGCATATGAACCTATGGTTTTTCTACTTCAAACATATTAGTTTGTAATTTTAATATAATTGTACCCTTTATCATATATAGATACCAAGGAAACCTAGTCTCAGGATCATCAAATATTTTCTTGTACATTGCATTCATTGCAAAAGCAGGTTTCCCCCTCGAAGAATACTATAATTATCAGTTTTTTTTTTTTTTTTTTATATCTTTTTTAAGGCATAAGGTTTACAATAACTTCGATAGGCCTAGTTTAAAAATTGTTGAATCCAAATTAGGTCCAACTAACTAGGTGAAGGTCAAAGAAGCTTAAGGCTTAAGAGATAAGAGTAGAAATCATGTTGAGAGCATATCTAGGATCAACAACCACTTCTTGAATAATGATTTCTAGATTTAAAAAATATCATTCAAGAAGGGGGAGGTGATGTTGAGTTTTTAATTGACATCGGGGGGAGGGGGGTGCATCTTAGAGAGTTAAAAGGAGAGAGAAAGACATGGAGGGAGAAAGCTTCATGGAGAAATGTTTTAAGGCTTCAGTGAGGAGGCTAAATTAGTTGGGACATAAGTACAAGGGATACATGATGAACATTTTAACATTTTGGTTAGGCAAGGCTCAAACAATGGAACAAGGCTCTAGAGGAAGAGAACGAGAAGATTGAAAATTGACATATAGAGGGGGATTTGGGAGAAACTTTGTTGGTTAGGAACTTGGTTTGGTTGAAATTTGTAAATAACCCCAACCCAATGGACACAAGAAGGATTTTCGACCAATGAGTTTGGAGGGATTGGGAGGTAGCCTAACCATCTTTTCAAGTGTGTCCCAATGAATTGGTAGTTTGATATAAAGATCAACTATGTCTAGCATATAATAAATGTTCTAGGAATTGTTATCAATTGTGTGTATTTGACCTATGTTTCCAAGTGGGTTTGATTCACCAAGTTGAGGTTTGGCTACATTAGTTTGAGATGTGCAATTATTTTTTAATTGTCCACAATCTATGGTGTTACAAGAGGTGACTTTATGATAGTTGAACCATTTATGAATGTTGTGGTTGGAGGCACATTCTTATTTATTGGTTTGACTATACATTTGAGTGTGTGGTTTAAATGGGAATCGTGTGTCAAGATTGAGTAATTATATTTTCATGTTGTTGAGACATTGAGATAAATGCTTGGTTATTAGGGATTGTTGGAGAAATACTTGGGTTAAGGTAGGAAAAACCTTATCCATGTCTCAAGAATCTATATGGAATTTCTTGAAGAGACTTTGGATAAGCATTAGAAAAGAAAGAAGATGGAATTTTGGGTATGACAAATGTCCCCATGAGTGAAAGCAAAGAGGAAAGGGATAAACTAAGAGAACGAAAACACCTTTGCTAAAAAGAGGAAAAGGTCGATAGGAACTCCCTAATGGAGTCTCCAAAATGTAGTGTGATAGTTACAGGGAAGCACTTTGCTACCTGAAAGAAGAAGAAGAGAGTGAATTCACCTTAATTTTAGGAAAAAATTGAGAAACCCCAAGAGAGAGGAAGAAAATAAGAGAGAATACCTCTAAGTAATTAGGGTTTCAAAGACGACTATGTGATCCAAGGTTGAGATTAATATGGGTAATTAAGTTAGGGTTCAACAACAAATAGGAAGTATCAACAAATTAATAAAATGAAGTAAACTAACTAGGGTTAATTTACATGTTTCCTTTGGTGAGCGAATGAACCTAATTGATGAAAATAAAAGAGAGGTGGAAACAAAGGAAATTGCTCATAAAAATGTTGTTGTAGGTGCCAAAGATTAGTGATGTAACATGCATCCAAGAGAACTTTACTCCTTTTGAATTAACTTTCACACACTACCATACTTTCATGCAAAACATACTTAACATTGCTTTATAGTACAAGACAATAAAAATACCCTAGATCTACCACATAAATAATGAAACACTGAATAATTTTATTGTGACCCAAATTTCCCTTAGAAAAGTGATGCCTCTCTTTCCCTAGTTGTGTTGGAAACTGCCTTTACAAATGAGAGTTGAGTAATCCAATGCATGATAGAGGATTATTCTAGCAAAAATATCCAAGGATAAGATAACAAACCTTGAAAGAAAAAACCAAATCAACTTGTAGAGGTGTTGGAGAAGATAAGAACAAGCATCCTAAGAGTGTGGGGGAGCGGGAATTTTGGAAAATCAAGGCATTTGATGATTAATATTGATTTTCCTAACTTGATAATTACTTTTGATATTTGTTGGCATTTTATTATTATGTTTTACTTCTTCATCAAGCAATTATCAAAATATGAAAATCACAAAACACAAAGAAAACAAGATATAGGCTCCACACTAGGGAAAAACCCCACAACTAGGGAAAACATGAACAATCCTCTTCTTATAGAATCAGATCGAAATGAAAGCTCCAAGACCCAAATACCAAGTCCAATACCTCCTCAAGCCCCAATTCATCCCTCCACATGATCTCCTCCAAATAAGACAACAACTACCAAAGTCAACAAAGGTCAACCTCTTCACAAATTTCTCCAGTCAAAGTCTCAGTACTACAACTTTAGGTCTGCAATTCGTCCTACAACTTTGGCCCTTGAAACTCGCACTAAAAACCTTAATATACTTGCACATGTGGACATAAAATATATATTTTCAAGCCTTCTTCCCCATTCTGACTTTTCCTTGTTTTTCTTGACATTTTCACTCTTCTTTCTTCTTGTCGTATTGCATATCAAACTTGTGAAGTGTGTGTTGCAATAGGTCAAATTCTCTGGCTATATATACACCTTTCAAGAGGTTGAATAATCCTCTTCTAGGCTGACTTACAAGGTTGATTTGGTCTTGGGTGTCAAAATTGACTTTATAAACTCAAAAATAATGTTTCTTTCTTAATACAAATTTCCCAAAAGGGTCTTTTACATATGATACTAATTCTTTGACTCATTACAAATATTCAATAAACCCTAGGAGCATGAAATGCATGCTTGACCTAGATGACCATAAAATGGAGCATGAAACCCATGCTTAAATACATTTATTTTTCTTCTAATTACATAAAATAGAAATTTATATAAGTACAAAGATAAATATGAAGATGAAACCTAGTTACTTTTCCAACACTCCCTCTTAAATAGGGAGATATTTGTAATGACTAAAAAGGTCTATCTCAAGTTAAAATATTCTCATAAGAAGGGATCTAGATTGATAAGCATCAATGATCATCATAGCCAACATTGTAATATTACCAAGGCCTTGATAGGTACACTCTATCTCTCACAAGATCAAAGCACAATGTTGGGAGGCATTCCATGGGACACTACACTGCCTCACTGAGGTACATACTCCACCTAGGATACATGGAGTATGTCTTCCACTGGACCATTTCTCTCAAGGAAATGTCTATCTACTGGACCATTCTTTATCCAAGTCAATGTACTTGACTTAGTATCTCCATCCCAATCCATCACAATACATGACTCAAGAATGTTTGTCCAAGATGCTTATCCAATCCACCATTCTCCTTATCCATATACTTGACTTAGAATATCAATCTTAATCCATTACAATACTTGGCAGAAGGAGAATCATGCTAATTCAATCCATCATTTTCCCTATCCATGATGCATGCACTAGATTTACGATGGTTAGTCCTAGCCTAGTACATGACATGGGGAGAACCAATGTCCAACATTACTCCCTCTCAACCTCAGAGGAGAAATCCATGCTCACTCCCTCTCAAATAGGGATAATTCATCAACAAGCCTTAGCTTGTGTCAGAAGTACTCATACTTCCCTTACATCAGCTACCTATTATAGTTATATTTTTCTCAACCAACCCTCTTATCACTGAGTTTTCTCATCTTGCAACGTTTTGAACTAGCGCTCTAAATATGTCTCCTAACAATTCATTATTATGTACTTGAGGTCTTCACTAGCTGCATTTTGAATTATGTCCAACACTACTTCCTGCACTACCTCCTACCTTGAAGATATTGCATCACACAATTCCTTCAACATATTTATTATCACAAGGTTAGCTAATCCATTATTTTGAATACGAGTTGGTTGACATTTCCAGTCAGTCTCTATCACTAAACATAACTTCATAGACACAAAAAATGATGCCCTCTAGTTGTTAATCTCATCTTTCCAAAATAGCCAACTCTTAAGGTCTTCAAATAATCCTTCTTGTCAATCTTCTAGCTACTTCTTATATGATTGTCATCAGCCCTCTAATTGTCCTATTGTTACTTCAAATTGACAATCCTTTGGGTACCAATCAAACTTCCTTTCAATAGATCCAAAATTTCTATCAAAATATTTTCCAAACATAACACACATGATAGTGAATGTCCAATGCTTCATTGTCCTTAGGGTTTGCACAAATCTTCCCACATAATTATGAACCAACTATTGTTTATTATACAAAGAGCTTCTTCAAGTTTGCTCTCTAAACAATTTATATCTAAGCTTGAACCATTTGACCTTGTCTACAGTGTTGAATTTCCATGACCTTGGGTCTAGGTTAGAGTCTTAAAATCACCGATGCTACCAAACCAAGAATCTCAACCATAAACTACTTTGCACAGTAGAAATATAAAGCAGTAAATCACATGCGCACAAATATACACACTTTTTAACAAAATTGTACAATATTATACAATCACCAATCTTCCTTATATTAAACCAAATCTGAATAATAGAATAGTCTATGGTTTACAAGATACAATGAAAAACTTTGTTGCAGCTTCTATGTCGTATATTATCATGCCGGTACTTCACTTCCATACTGCTCACTATTAGTTCCTTAGTCCATCAAGGCCACTACACATCGAGACTCCAGGAGAGCTGCCACCTAACACTATTGCAAGTCACTTCCGTAGAGTGTACACGGGCTCATAAATCTGCTCTCTAGGTGGGCCTAATTCCCGAGCTCCAATCTGCCTTCTAGTAACCTCTTTCATCCATCAAAGAGCTACTCATAAGGCTACAAACTTCACCCAATCTTTAGCTATCTTCGTCACTTCAAGACCGTCAATCTAGGGCTACTTTGGACATCCACACGCTGCCCTCCAACAATCCAAAGATGCCCAATCCAATCACTGCAAGATATGCTCCTAGTTGGAGTTTCTTCACATCCAAGGCAACTCCAACACTTGGCTCCCATAGGCTACTTAGAAAAACTGATCCAAAACAAGTCAAATCTTTGACCCAACACAAGACAAAAATGCTACTCCAAATTTGTAATATTGTTGTTATGACAGTGACTGGTTAGGGCGTCATAGGCACATTGCAATAGCCCTAATCAAGCACCCAAATGGCCCTTCATCTATGCGGCCCCACTATGGAAGAGTCCTCCACATACATATTATTGTTTTGGGCACAAATATGCCCCAAAACCTCTCCACGTTGTCCCTGTTTTGAAGTGGTTAGGCATGCGACCTACCACAGTCCCACGTTGTCATCTATAACCCACTCAAAACATTTCCCTTACCTTGTTTTCTAGCCAATAGACCTGCGTTGACTCTGTTGAAACTCGGCCCTCAAGCCAACTTCTCGGCCCTCTAACAACAACTTAGATACCCTTCAACAAGCCCTAAAATAGTCCCCAACTACCTCGTTGCCCTTGCCTCTTTGTTGCATCCTTAACATAAACCTTATGCTCCCTTGACTGAGTTCTTCTTCACTTTCAACGAGCTCTTGCATTGTACTTTTGGATGCTCAAACAACATGTCTTCACCCTTTGTTTATATCCAATAAGGGGCTCCAAGAAATTGTTGAAGAGACACATCTATTGGAGGAATTTTATTTCAAGCCTACATGACTTGAAAACCAATAATTACTTTTCAACTTCAAAAATTCATTTCTCCACATCTACAACTTGGAATTTGACGATTCTCATAGTGTTGGATTCTCCTTTCTGACCTTTATCGTCTCATGCCATCACATGTATAAATTTTCTTCCAGAATTGCCCCAAACATGATTGGGAGCAAAACTTCATCCTTGGGTTCCAAGCCCACAAGTGACCCTTATGGCACTTTTCCCTCCAAACTCTAAACCCTAACGCTTGGAGTACCTCACAAGCTACACAAATCAACACTCCATCTTAGCAAGGGAGGTACTTCCAGGACTAGGAAGTACTTCGTCATCATCATCATTACTCGCAACACTTGCCCAACTCCTGGCGCTCACAATTGCAGCAATCCCTGTATGGTGAACTACGCCCTTCTCCAAAGTGTCGTTGTCACTTATGGAAGCACCCTGGTTCTTTTTCTTATCCTATAACATCTTCCACTCTTTCCATGATTCCTTCTTGGAAGTTGTAGGAGCATCCTTTCTCCCCACTAACCATGTGATCTTCTTGGACTGTAGAGTCTCCCTCTAAATCTACAAGCTCCCTCTTGAACTTGACTCCCTCTAAATCTCTGAAACCTAGACTTTCTTCTTTGGAAAGTGTACCTTCTTCTCGAGAACTTGTACCTTCTCCTCTGAAACCTGCACATTCTCCTTCTTCTCTCGAATCTGCACCTTTTCCACCTGCTTCTTTCCATGATAAAAAATCTTTCATGTCAACCTATAGAGACCGTGCTCTCTAACTCCAAGTACAATCCCAGTGGAATTAGAGCCTTTGGGCCTGAATCTTGCCTTCCCATCCTAGAACAAGACCTCAAATCCCTTCCTCTCAATCATTGAGACATAAATCACGCTATATTTGAGTCCTGGTACAAACAGTGCATCCTGGACCCACATCACACGTGTTGTCTCCATCCTGAATGGCACAACACTCGATCATCGGATCTCCAACTGACTCTTATCACCCAACATCATGTGAAACTTCAAGTCCCATTCATCTAGAGTCTTAAAAACCTCTTATGACCCTATCAAATGCTTCATCGCACCACTGTCCACGTACCATCCATCCTCATTGATAGTACCCTGCAAGAAATGAGAAATTACAATAAAGTCCTCCTCTTCCAATCTCCTAGTCAGATCATCTATCTTAGCTGAATTGGAAACACTGACAACCTAATTTCCTTTCCTTTTCTCATCATCTCCCTTCTTCTTCATCAGACATCTAGAAGAATACTAACCCATCTTCTTTGGATGAAGATCCTCATCTCGCAACTCTTCCTGAATGAAGTCATCCCACAACATATCCCAGTTTGACAACTTCTCTCACGTAACAATTCCTTTGATGAAGGGCTTCTATTCCTCAGTGAACCCTTTCAAGGAAATCCTTACCATATCTGCATATGAGATAATCACATCGATGTCAACGTGCTCATCTTTGACCTGAGACAATCTCGTCAGATACGAGGTCACGCTTTCACCCTTTTATCATCTTAATGGACTTCAACTTATCCTCCAATACCAGTACCCAGTTCTCATTCTTATTTTGGAACAAATTTTGAAGAGCCATCCACATCTCATGTGCACTTTTATTCCTCGACAAATGAGGTATTAGGGCATCCTTCACACCATCTAGGATGATCAATCTCACACTCGCATCCAAATCTTCATATATTTCCAGCTCCTTAGGGTTGGTTGGCTTCTTGATCTCTTTTTTAGAGAACTTCCAGATCTTGTTGACTTGCAAGATCAACTTGATCCTTTCCTTCCAAGGAGTATAGTTGGACAATCCCTCCAACCTGTCCTCATACTAGAGACCTACCTGCAACTTTGACATTGTATTGAGCCCTTCAACTACAATGTGACCAACTCCCTCTCACGTTGTACTTCGTTGTGCACAACTATTATTCATTGACTTCCAAAGTAGCTTAGACACCCTCTGATACCATGTTGAAATTCCATGACCTTGGGTCTAGGTTAGAGTCTCAAAATCACTAACACTACCAAACCAAGAATATCAACCATGAACTACTTTGCACAGTAGAAATATAAAGCAGTAAATCACATATGCACAAATATACACACTTTTTAACAAAATTGTACAATCACCAATCTTCGTTATATTAAATCAAATCTGAATAATACAATATTCTATGGTTTACAAGATACAATGACAAACTTCATTACAGATTCTATGTTGTATATTGTTTTGTTGGTCTTTCACTTTTGTACTGATCACTAGTAGTGCCTTAGTCCATCAAGGCCACTACACATCGAGACTCTAGGAGGGTTTCCACCTAACACTGCTGCAAGTCACTTTCGTAGAGTGTACACAAGCTCATAAATCTGCTCTCTAGGTAGGCCTAATTCCCGAGCTCCAGTATGCCCTTCTAGTAGCCTCTTTTGGCCATCAAAGATTTATTCATAAGGCTACAAACTTCACCCAATCTTCAACTATCTTTGTCACTTCAAGGCTACTAGTCTAGGGCTACTTTGGACATCCACACGTTGCCCTCCAACAGTCCAAAGATGCCCAATCCAATCACTGCAAGAACTGCTCCTAGTTGGAGTTTCTTCACATCCAAGATAACTCCAACACTTAGATCCACTAGGCTTCTTAGAAAAACTGATCCAAAACAAGTTAAATATTTGACCCAGCACAAGACACAAATGTTGCTCTAAGTCTGTAGTAGTGTTGTTATGGTAGTGACTGGTTAGGGCATCATAGGCACACTACAACAACCCTAATCAAACACCAAAACAACCCTTAATATCTGCAGCCCCACTAAGGAAGATTCCTCCACATACGTGTTGTTGTTCTGGGCACAAATCTGCCCCAAAACCTCTCCATGTTGTCTCTATTTTGAAGTGGTTAGGCCTACGGCCTACCATAGTCCCACGATGTCACCTACAACCCCCTCAAAATAGAGTTCCCTTACCTTGTTTGCTGCCCAACAGACCTGTTTTGACCTCTGTTGAAACTCGGCCCTCAAGCTAGCTCCTCGGCTCTTTAACAACAACTCAACTACCCTTCACCAAGCCCTAAAACAGTTTGCAACTGCCTCATTGTCCTTACCTCTTTGTCGCGTCCTCAATAGAACCTTTTGCTCCCTTGACCGAGTTCCTCTTCACCTTCAATGAACTCTTGTATTGTACTTTTGGATGCTCGAACAACATGTCTTCACCTTTTATTTATATCCAGTAAGGGACTCCACTAAATTGATGAAGAGACACATCTATTGGAGGAATTTTACTTCAAGCCTACATGACTTGAAAACCAATAATTACGTGTCAACTTCAAAAATTTATTTCTCCACTTCTACAGCTCGGAATTTGATGATTCTTGAAGTGTTGGATTCTCCTTTCTGCCCTTTGTCATCTCATGCCATCACATGTAGAAATGTTCTTCTAAAATTTCCCCAAACACAATTGGGTGAAAAAATCCATCCTTGGGTTCGAAGCACACAAGTGACCCTTGTGGCACTTTTCCCTCCAAACCTTGAACCTTAGAGCTTGGAGTACCTCCCAAGCTACACAAATCAACATAGAGCTTCCATGTACCTGCAAAACACAATTAAAAACCCTCAACAAAGGACCCTTTTCCTGTGTAGTTTCCACGAAGAGATGTGACCATGCTTTGGAAAGCCTACAAGACATCTCGTCCTCCAAACGCATGCCCTTCTTTCAACTTGAAAATTCACAAAAGTTTTGTTCCTTCTTGACTATGAGAATCTTCCTTCTTTTGCTCAGAACTAGCCCTCTAGACTTTGGCCAAATGTCCTTCAAAGATTAGTCCTTGAAGCTCAAAATCCCTATCTCTCCTAGCAGACCTATATCCCTTTATAGTTCCACTCTTAGGGCATAAGGAACACCTACTTGTTGTATTTCAAACAACCATAAGATGACCCTCACAAATTGTCCTAAACTAGGAAAACTAGACCACCTAGAAAAACACCAACTTAGGAGAACATACCTCTAACTTGAAGCACTTCCTTTTGCTATTGCTCACTCTCCTATGCACACTTTAGGTCTAATATTTTTAGTTTGATTAGGGTACTAGATCAACCTTCATATTACCTCATTCTCCCTCCTACAAGAATTCTCCCACCTTTGTTGTCTTTCTAGGTGTACTCGGCCACCCTTTCAGCTATCCAAACCACTATTTGATAACCAAAAAGGGCTCAGCCCTACTTGATATGTATCAAAAGAGTTTCAGCCCTGTTTCCCATTTAGAAATCTAGGGGCAGCTAGGCAAGTGATTTCTCCAACATTATAACTGCTTGTGATGAATTTTTTACTGATCTTGATTATATTTTTCTTTGATTTGATTATTATTGTGTTTTTATCATCAAACAACTACCAAACCATGAAGAACAATGAGACAAGAAGACACAAGATATAGGCGATCAATGAGGGCCAAAACCTCTCCACTTGAGAGGAAAACCCATAAAAATTATTCTCTTCTTTTATAAATTCAATTGATGAATTCCATGACTTATGACCCTTGGCCAACACCCTTCAATACCAAGTGAAACATTTTATGCAACTTCGTCCTTATGAACTTTTGCAATTTCGACCTCCCACTAGATTCTTCTACAGAAACCCTAGATCTCGCATGAGAGAAGATTATGGTATATTCTTCCTTATTTCTTCTTTGCTTGAGCGTATTCTCTCTCCTAGATAACTTGGCTTGCAAAGTATACTTCTTGGTGCCCTAACTTGATCTTTGCAACTCAGTCTTTTTTATTGCAATAGTTGACCTAGTTCCTTTGCACGTGTGGAGAGAAGTAGCCCAATACAATCAAAAAATTTCGTCCTTTTTTCTTCTTCCTTCATCCTCCTTTTCTTCGCACCTTTCTCTCTCTTGTGATCGAACTTCTTGATGCTTGAGTGAGTGTCTTTCAAGTGAGGTCGAAGTCTCCTTTACATAGGTCTTCTTACTAGATCGAATGCTCCTTTTAGGTTGACTTGTCCATGTGTAGACCGAATTGATATTTACATCATGATGAGGCCTTGGGGTCCTTTGACTCAAATACATTAGTATTTACAATATTTAACATGCCCAAGAAGGGTCTTTCATACATGACAAAGATTTTATAGACTTGTAAACTCAATGAAAAACCCTAGAATCTCTCAATGGGAGCTTGACCTATAAAATAAATTTCCTTGAACATGAAACCCATGCCTTAAAAATAACAATACCAAATTTATTTTTCTTATTACATCAAATACATAAAATCATGATTACATATGTCATTATGAAGACCAAATTTAGTTACATATTTCAACACTCTCTCTTAACTAGGGAGGTATTCATAATCCAAACAAAGTACTTGGACATTCTCAATCTGAATAATTCTCATAAGAAGAGTCACATTGGTGGGCCATCTATTTGCATCATATCAACCAACATTGTCACACAACAAGGATGTGACTAACAACTCTATCTCTCCACAAGATCAGAGCACAATTCTGGCGAGATCAATGGCTAATAGACATCATCATCATTTTATATCAAGGCACATACCCCACCCAGGTGTTCATAGGGTATGTCCTTTCAGGACTATTCTTATCTTGGAATCCCAATCCTCAAAGAATATCGGTCCTCTGTGACCACTCTTATCTTGGATGTCCTAACACATCCTCAAAGAGTATCAGATGCCAAATGCTTACCCAATCCTCCATTCTTTCTTCTCAATATGAACACAAGAATGATGTGTCTATCTCTCCCTCTTAATTAGGGAAGATTTACCCATTCCTATGAAGGAATGTACCCATTCCCATAAAAGGAATGTACCTAAGCTCCCTCTTTCCCAAGGACTTGTCCAAGCTCCCTCTTAATTAGGTACTTGTTACCAATAACAACTCTTAACTTCTTTGGTGGAGATCATGGTATTGTCAGCTGCTTGTAGGATTCCTCCTTTCGATGCCATGAAATACGTTCTCTTCATTATGGAGACTTCATATTTCGTAGGTCATAAACCATCCATCACTTTCCTTCATGAGCCATATCAATCATGCCATCACTCTCTTCATTAGAAAGTGATATTTCTAGTCCACATATAGATTTCCTTTATACATCTACCTCCTCCAAGTCATGTTTTCTTTTAGGATCTTCCATCCAACCACCTCAGTGCTAGTTGTAGGTGACATATACAACCCTCTTTTCAATAGCCCTATATTGACCCATCCAGATGTTGTTAAAAAATAAAAAATGAACATCAAATCAAAGTTACCTTTTGTGATGGCCTTTCATCATAACATATTGCTTGTTTGCAACATCAACATATTGCATATTCATAAACACATCTCCAAGACTTCATATGGAAAGGGTCCCCTTTCCTTATAGACCTTATCATGGTCTTCTTCTCTATGGAGATGTCATGATCAATTCTTCTAGTCATCGAATGTTGACTTCCTTTTTCTTATGTGACCTTAGTTGCATCTTTCATGATCTCTTCTTTCTGTCTTCACATATTTCTTCCGAGGATCCTTCCATCCATAGTTCCTTCATCTTTGTCAACTACCTCATATTCTATATGAGAACATATTATGTTGATTTCATCTTGTCAATATATGAGTCATGCTTTCATGCATCTTTCCAAAGAAAGAGATCCCTATTCATGCTTATGAGGTAGAGCATTTAACCATACTATTTGGAACCATACGATGACATGACATTATCTTATCTATTATCATATGTATGCATACCTTTCCTGGTTTGAAGAAGAATGTTTTTCAACCAACTTGACATGTTGCATTTTGTCGTTATCATACAATCATACTTTTAAACAATGAATCCTACACAAGGTGGAATGATCAGTGAGGCACTTTCTTCTTCCAAGAGAGGTGAACTTTCTAATGAAGATTACAACAGAGGATCTTGATTTTCCTCATTATGCAAATGCTCCTTCTTAATGATGATGATGCATGGTGAACTCTTTCTATCCTTTATCATACTAGATGACTTTCTTCTACTAATAAGTACTACTTATGTTTTCCATAAGGTAACTAAGAGCTACTTTCTTTCTATGATGACTGCTACATCCATGTAGACTTATACTTCAACTATCCTTTCAAACTTTAATAATGATGTCATGATCTTTTGCTTCAATTGAATGCCTCTAATATGATGTCATATCCTAATATGATGCATCTTATCATACTTACAATGCTTCCTACCATTATAGCTATTATTTAGAAAATTGAAAATAACTTAGTGAAGGGCATTATCTCAGTCATAGTAGAGATATCCCACTACCTCCTCCTTTGATTTCTTCTTCTCATGTTCTTCCACTTCTTCGGTGATATGGAATCATTCCTTTTCTTATTGTCCTTATTGAATTTCAGACAATCTCTCTTGTAATACCCATATTCCTGATAGCCATAGCATTGGATCTTCGACATATCCTTCTTCTTCTTCTTATAAGGACCAAACTTTCCAAACTTCCCCTTCCTCCTAACCATGGCAGCAAATGCTTGAATTTTTTTGTTTGATCCTAAATTATTTTTTCCTTCAACTTGGTTTCTTCAATCTTACATAATGACCAAAGTTCCTTGAATGGGGTAGCTTCTTTCTTTCCATAGATGCTTGAAACAAAGTTGCTCCATTCCTTTAGTAGTGAATTGAGCACAACTATGGTCATTTCTTTATTAGACATTATTTCCCCCAACTCTTGCAGTTGTCTCTTATTTATGACACCCTCATGAGATATGAGGCTATTCCTTCTTCTTTTGATACCTTCATCTTATATAGCTCGATTCTTAGATCTAACAACCCTGGTTAAAAATCCACGTAAAAAAAAATATAGGACCAAGGTCATGGGACACATATTCCAAGTTGAATGGTGGGTAAAACATCCTAGAGGGTGTTCATTTGGTTTATTATGGCTAAAGGAAATTGGAAAAGGTAGTGGGAAAGGCTTTGAAAAAGTAAAAATGTATTTTTGGCACGTTATTTATTAAAATAATGGAAATTAAGAGAAAAGGAAGGTGAAAGGTCACAGGTTGCATGTGAGGAGGAAAATGAAGGAAAAATAATGAAAAATGAAAAAATTAGAGGCCTCATTGATAAAAAGGCTTATAAGGACTAGTTGGTAGCTTTTTGACAGGTTTTGGGTGGAGATATATCTCTCCTCTATTCTCTATCTCATACGCCTGGACACTTAGAGTTTGTTGGAGAACTCTTGGAGGAGTGTGGCAAACTTGGGATTTGGAGCAAGAAGGAAAAGGAAAAGAAAGAGAGAACAAGAGGACATTGGGATCGACAACTATAGTTGGGTTTCTTTGCAGGTATTGAGTTGTATGTGTGGTTTTCTTGCTAGTTTTGGCATGCATGGTACATGTATGCAGTTTCTTGGTTGGGAGTTGTCATTCGCAGGAGGATTGCCTAGATTGATGGTGGAGTTGCCTAGCCTTTCCATTCCCTGGATAGCCATGGTGTTGTGGGTTTCTTTCCTTTTGTTTTCTAGTTGGTTTTCATGTCCCTTTAGCTTTGGGTTGAGTTTTAAGTTCTTGGAAGCCTTGGTTGGACAAATGCTTTGGAAGCCTTGTAACAACTTGGGTTGAGTTACTAATACTGGAAGCCTTGGTTGGACAAACGCTTTGAAAGCCCTTGGTGGGTTGAGTTACTAGTCTTGGAAGCCCTAGTTGGACAAACGCTCTTAAAGCCCAACAATAACTGTTGGTTGAGTTACTAGTCCTGGAATCCCTAGTTGGAACAAACGCTCTGGAGCCCTGGACAACTAAGGTAGAGACCAACCTGGTAATGGTTAGTGATGTTCGACCATGAGGTGGAATAATTGGTTGATGGTTGAGGTGGTTTAGCATATGGAAGCCCTGGTTTGGTTTTGTTTGATTTGTTTCATGAGATCCCATATTCATGCTTGGAATATGGTACAAGGGTGGTTGGATGAAAGAAAGATTTGGTTCAACCAATCTATGGTCAGGTGGTACGTGGAAGTCCCATACCTGGTTGCATTTTTCATATGTTAATAAGAGCTTCTTTCCTCTTGCATTGATGGGTAAATATACTTGTTCATATGTGGTTTTTATGATTGTTATATCTTTGTTAATTCTATTGACTATATGTTGAGGATGTTTTATGAAAGACATGAGGTATGGCTCTCATTATGTTTTGATTAGAAAATGAATGAACAATGAATATATGACCTAATAGATGATATTGCAATTATTCTGATAAGGAATCAATGCTTCTTAACGATCCTCAGATAAGTATGAGACCCCTATGTTCAGATCTGTTATTATGACCTGTAGATTACATATTTGTGATATGTTTGACGAAATATTTATCATGGCTAGTAGGGGTCCAGTCAAGTAATTAATCAAATGTGTGCATTAGTAATATTGTTCCAATGTTATTTGTCATTTTTGAAGGTTTCATGAAGTTATGGGCAGTGCCCTGAGACCTAGCCCTAAAAAATGGCACAAAATCTGGGGTTGTTAGATCAAAACTAGCTGAAAAAGTCCAAATTCATTGGCATGCCTTGCTCTTGGAGAGAATGGAAGGCCTAATTTGCATGCATGGCTTGTCATGGGAGAGGTTGGGGGTCCAAATCAGTGAAATGTCAAGTTGTCTCAAGGGTTGGTCACCTGGAAGGGTTGGTTGGCTCTTGAAGGTTCTGTAGCATGTGTGGAAGGTCAAAATGGTTTTGTTTTGTCGGTTCCACTTCCTTAACTATACATGGGGAGTTGAATCACATCAAGGTAGCCTCTTGTCACATGTTTACCCCAGCAAACCGGTTAACTTGGGTAAATATGGGAGGAGGGAGTTACATTAGAGACATGACTTCTCTAGTCGTGCTTACAGAGAACAATTCTACTAACTCCTCATAGATTTATTTTGATGTTTCTAATTTTGAAACATAGGGTATGAGGGGATCCTTGATGGATTCTATGAGAATCCTTTGAAGCCTAATTTCCCCTTTCATATACTTAGCTAGAGCTTGAGCTTCTTCCTTTGGAGGCTTAATGATTGAACCCTTAAAATGTTCAAGGACTTCATTTTATATGAGGATTAAATCTGCCCTCTTCTTCCATGCAAGAAAGTTTGATGACCCAACCAATTTGTTGCTTTCCTTACAAAATGAAGTCATTTTGATAGCAGATCTAGACATAAATATAGAGATACTTTCTTGGAAAGTGAAGATGCTTCCTGATGGTGATATCTTCAACTTGATGCCTTTCTTGAAAATGTGGGTGATAGAAAATGTCTTCTTGATGAAGATGTCTTTCATCAAAAGTGATCCTTCAAAGAGAGGGAGATCATCTTGATTCTTTGATGATGATGATAACACCTCTTATTGCTTCTCTTAGATGTAGAGACTTCAAGATGCTTCAATGAGTAGTCCTTATTTCAGTGGAGTCAGTGTCCTTGATATCTTTTCTTTGTGATGATGATGTGAGCTTCTCAAGAATTCTTCAAATGTATAACCATTCTTTAGATGAGCTATGGTTTTGAGGTATTCTTTCTTTGAGATGTGATGATCCTTGAGATAAGTAGTCCTTCTTGATGCTGCTTAGTTACTTCTTTCAATATGATTAGAGGATTAGTACTTCTTGATGATTGATGCTCTTGAAGATCTTCTTGTGCTTCGGTCTTTGAGTGTCCTTCTTTAAGCTTCCTTTCCTTGTCTTGTCACCTTCGCTCTGAAACCATGTTGAGAAATCTAGGGGGAGCTATACAGGTGATTTCTCTAGTTTTGATAACTGCTTGTGATGAAATTTTACTTATCTTGATTATATTCTTATTTGATTTGATTATTATTATGTTCTTATTATCAAACAACTACCAAACCATAAAGAACAATGAGACAAGAAGACATGAGATATAGGCGATCAATAAGGGCCAAAACCTCTCCACTTGAGAGGAAAACCCATAAGAATCCTTCTCTTCTTATAGAACTTCAATTGATGAATTCCAAGATGTATGACCCTTGACCAAGACCCTCCAAGACCAGGTCAAACCTATTCAGCAACTTCGTCCTTAGGAACTTCTACAATTTCGACTTCTAGAAACAATATTTTGCAACTTCGACCCCCCCAGTAAATTCTTCTGCAAATTCAACCTGCCGACCAAATTCTTCAGCAATTTTAGCCTCCCAGTAGATTCTTCTATAGAAACCCTAGATCCTACATGAGAGAATATTATGGCAGATTCTTCTTTCTTTCTTCTTCGCTTGAGTTGATTTTGTCTCCTAGAGAAATTTATTTGCAAAGTATACTTCTTGGTGCCCTAACTTGATCTTTGCAACTCGGTCCTTTCTGCTGCAATGGTTGACTTAGTTCCTTCACACATGTCAAGAGAAGTAGCCCAAAACAATCCAAATATTTCATCATTTTTCCTTCTTCCTTCATCCTCCTTTTCTTCATACCTTTCGCTCTCTTGTGATCGAACTTCTTGATGCTTTAGTTAGTATCTTTCAAGTGAGGTCAAAGTCTCCTTTATATAGGTCTTCTTACTAGGTCGAATTGCTCCTTTTAGGCTGACTTGTCCATGTGTAGACCAACTTTATCTTTACGTTATGACGAGGTCTTAGAGGGTATTTTGACTCAAATACATTTTTCTTTACAATGTGTAACATGCCTAAGAAGGGTCTTTCATACATGACAAATACTTTCTAGATTTGTAAACTCAATGACAAGCCCTAGAAGCTCTCAATGGGAGCTTGACCTATAAAATAAATTTCCTTGAGCATGAAACCCATGCCTCAAGAATAACAATACCAAACTTATTTTTCTCATTACATCAAATACATAAAATCATGCTTACATATGTCATTATGAAGACCGAACCTAGTGTTGAAAATGTAGCAAGAAAATCTCAGTTTGACTTTTCCTTGGTCAAACTAGAGAAAATTCGAATTTCTATTTCAATAAAAATCTTGGAGGTAGTTAACTGAGGTGAAATGGCACTTGTCACTTAGTTAATTTGAGTTGGGGAAGCTTGAGTTTAGTTCAATATGATTGATTGTTGATTTGTAGCAATCTATTTAAGTTAATTTGAGTTATTGTTAGTTAAACTAGTTCTAACTGTCAAAAGAACTAGTGGAGGTCAAGTTGTGAAAGTGGAACTTCAACCACACTCAGTGATCAACCGGTTAACTAATAAATCAACCCAAAATAATTATTGCATGCAAAGAATTCGAGTTACTAAGTTGAGATGGAGATTCCAAGGCAATGTACTATCAGTTGAAGCATATTCCCATGTGTACAGGTGGTGCATACAGTGAGAGGAAGGACCTAAAGGAATTGGACAATTCAATAGTAGGAAATTCCTAAATAATAGGGTCCAATTTCCTCGAGGAACAACGCAAGGAAATAGGAGCTTGGAGGGCTTGAAATTTGGCTAAGTGTTGGCCAGACTCAGTTAGTCAGGCAGAGGGATAAACTGTACACTTGCAGGGTGTGCTAAGGATTGAGCAAGCATATGTATTTCATCTTTATTATCTAATTAATGCAATACATATAAGAAGGGGTTTTGAGTAGTTTCTTTCCCCTAGATAAATCTTTGTGCATGTGTGATGTTTCCTTTTGCATGTATATGATTTGTGTTTGATATGCTGAATTGAAGTTCCACAGATCAACAGAGTAGCTTCAAGCCTTGTGATTTAGTAAATTTGATGAGCAATTTTGAATCTACACATTAATTTATACATGGTATTGGAGCTAGATTCACTATAGAGTAGAGATTTCGAAATTTTTATTGCAGGAGGATTGGATTTGCAGGATCAATTCTTCAAAGCTAGAAGGATGGATTTCTATGGATTAAGGCTCGAGTATGCCCTTTATGGAAGCTCAAATGATGTTGCTTGGAAGGACCGCATGGAGGTAGTGTTGGAAGATAATGGATTGAAGGAATTCATTGATAATGATATTCCAAAACAAGCAACATCTTATGCTTGGGATCTAGCAGAATGGAAGAATTTGTAGAAATTCCCATTGTAGATCAATAGATTATGCAATATACTAAAGCAAAATACAAGATCTACTTCTACAACAAACTTGTGGAAGCTTAATCGATTATGAGAAAAATTAAATAGAAGACATATAACAAAGAATGAGAAATCAATCACACATGAACATAGAAGA
The DNA here is from genome assembly GCA_000404065.3 of Pinus taeda. Classification (NCBI taxonomy): domain Eukaryota; kingdom Viridiplantae; phylum Streptophyta; class Pinopsida; order Pinales; family Pinaceae; genus Pinus; species Pinus taeda. Next base: position 59,778 of record APFE030692922.1, on the reverse strand, counting down.
ATACTCTGGGGAAAGCCTCAGCTAAAAACCCCAATCTCTGTATTATCGTACAAGTGGAAATATCTCCGAATTACACAAAGCATTAGCTCACAAGCTATCTTGCTCTCAGTACAATCCAACTGTTGCTCATAGACAATCAAAGGCTTCTCACAAAACTTCTCCTCTACCCTCCAAGCTCCTAATTTCCTTACACAGTTTCTCTTGGGGTCCAACGCTGCCACTTGTGTGAATTTACCTCTCACTCAACACATTAAACTCAAAAGTAACTACACAGTCCTGAAGGAGATGATTCCTTCTGCATGGATGAGTTTCATATATAGGAAAATTCCTCCAACTGATAGTACACTATCCCTTCCTCTGATCTCAGTTGGGTCTCTGACTGAACTGACATGCATGAGTTATTTATGAGAAAATATTCAGTTATCTGAAGTGCAACAGTTACATGCATGCATGCATTAACTAACTGGACTCACAATCAGTTCTATAAAATGTTGGAACTAATCTAACTGGACTTAACTCAGTTAACTGAGCTAACTAATTACAACTCAAAGTACAACTCATCTTGATATCCTTTAATCAAGGGATAACTTCCTCAATCAATGGAGAAACTGTTGCATGTCTTCACATAGACTTCATGTTTGATTTCCTACAACTAATTAACTCAATATGAATTAATTAATTATTTTACAAATAACTGCTAAGATCAAATTTGAATTTTACTTCTCAATTTTAGTTCAGCGACTAACTAAAATTGGAATCTATCCTGAAATTCTATTTATAGCAATGTTATTTTTAGCATTTCTATTTTTTGCTATTTCCAACTCAGTTGGAGTATATCCTAAAATGCTATTTTTAGCATTTCTTGTTGCCATTTTCAACACTCCCTCTCAACAAGAAAGCATTCAACTTGAACCCGATCCTGAACCTTTGGAATGTTCTGCATGCAACACTTCTCTCAAGTCTTTGTTGCTCCAGCAACTCTAGGAACCACAAAAAATATCCAACCTGAATCAGAATGATGTCTCTGTCATCAAAGTCTCTGACTGCTATTGCCTCTGTCGACTGAAAACTTTGCACCTCTGTGCTCTTCAGTATTTGACTGCTCTAGCCTCTGTCACTTTGATCTCTGACTGCATCAATCACACTGATTCCTCCTGCTGCATTCGTGCTACTGCTAGTCCTATCTCCCAACACTGCATCCACACTGCACCTCCTCTCATCATGTTGCATCGTGCTGTCCAATGCTACACTACAACTCAGTTACTAAGAAGTAAGTAACTGATCTCCCAACTGACCTTCCTATTGAGCTAGAAACACCCTCTAATGCTAAAGCTTCCTCTGCCACTCCATCTGCATCTGTCTCTACCCACTTAGCTAGTCCTACTACTACTCGTCGGGGCTCCCGTAGCAAGGTCTAATCAAAGAGGCTGGGTACCTCAAGGATCCTACCCCTATTTCAGCCTTCTTGGAACAATCACTTCATATTGCCCCACCTCACACATGGAGGTATGGCTGCATGTGATCCCTCTGCCCACTTGGCTCAAAATTCCCCCCTACTAGAGGTCTCTGCATGAGTGGATGCCTCCACTTGGTCTCCTCTTGGCATCTCCAATTGTGGCTCCTCCGCAATTTTCTAAGACTTCTTCTGGGTCTGCATGTTGAGAGGTAATGTACTCTCCCTCTCAACCACCAAGTCTCTATCAGTTGCTTTTCTCCTCAAGGCTTTGCATCCAACTTGAACCTCAAGAGCATACAGGTTCTTGACTCATGAACCAATCTGCTTCACCTGTCTCATGGTGATGTGCCTAAGGAAAACCTTTCCCTTACTAAAGACTACATCATAGCCTTTGTCTTCTAGCGTTGCGATTGATACCAAGTTTTTCTTCAGTCGTGGCACATACTTCGCATCTGTCAAGGTAATGCCAGCTCCATGCTCCCTTTAAAAAACAATTGTGCCTACTCCTGAGACACTATACTTTTCATCATTACCCATGCTATGAGTATCTAGAGATCTTTCTCCTCCAAGGTACTGAACAAACTCTTATCGCTAGTCATGTGGAATGAAGCTCCACTATCAAGAAACCAACCACATCCCATCATGAATGAAACCATGAATGCGAAGAAGGTGAAATCCAACTCGAATTGTGAGGCCAGTGCCTCACCTTCTGATCCATCCTTAGATCCCTTCTTGGATTTCTTCAGTGGACAATTTGTAGCAAAATGGCCCACCTCATGACAATGAAAGCATCACACTTTCGATTTGTCAAACTTCTTCCCACCATAGGAAGAACTTGAATTGGAACGAGAATCCTTCTCCTTCCCTTTCTTTGCCTTATTCACTAAGGTGCAATTTTCTTCATCCTCCTTGGATGAAGAACCATCACTTGTGCTTCTCCTTATCTCCTCCTGCATCAGATCCAACCAAATTCATTCCCAATCTGGCAGTTTCTCTCTTCCATTTACCGAGTCTTGGTAGCTATGCCAGCTCTTAGGAAGACCGAGGAGAGTAAGACTCACCATGTCATCATCGGCTGTCATGATCCCTAAACTTCCAAGCTCATCCCTGCAAGTGGTGAGCTTGTTCAGATATGTAGAGATCGTGTCGCCCTTTTCACACTTGATTTTTCAAAGCTTGTCTTTCAGCGCTAACTTCCTCTGATCGCTACTGTTCTGATATAGATCTTTCAATGTTTTCCACATTGAAAACGATGTCTCCTTCCCATGGAGACTCGAGACTATGTGGTCTCGAACTCCCTCCAGAAGAATTCTCCTCGCTCTAGCCACACATTTCTTCCATTCTGCCAATTTTGTAGCATTAGCCATTACTGGCTTGGGGACTTCTTGATCAATGAAGTCCTTTAGACCGTTGTCCTCTAATACTGCTTCCATGCGATCCTTCCAGGTTATATAATTTGAGCTGCCATCAAGGGCATACTCGAGTCTTAAACCGTTGAACGCCATTGGTGAAATTTGAGATGTGATAAGAATTCGAATTCTATAATCAGGAACTTGAAACTTCGAACTTCT